>PVIJ01013497.1:0-44906 GCA_004024925.1 Scalopus aquaticus
CTCTCTCTCTCATGGTCCTTGTCCAGAGCCAGGGACATCATATTGTTCAGCAGAGCTATATCCCTGAGGGATGACTCCCCAGCACAACTGAATCTAAAATCCAAATTCCTTTTTTTTTTTCCCAGACATGCCTGCAAGTGTCTTCTTGTCATCTCTTCCTCAAGCACTTTGTATCTGATGGGGCTTTTAGGTTCTTAAAGGCAAAAAAGGAAAGGAGATACTGGTGATTTCGTGGTCTTGCAGGGAGTTTTTTTTTAAGATTTATTTATTTATGCATACAAAAGCTGGGGTATAGGCCAGAGGTGTGGGGGTGGTGGTGAGAGGATTCACCAGAGACAGAGTGGGGAGCAGAACAGGCAGATCTACTGAAGTACACTGATGAGGGGAGCAATGCGCGAGACAGAGAGGTCTGCTGCGCCGTGTGGGAATCTCCCTGGCCTGGGATCGAACTTGTGCTGCAGTGGCTCTGGGTAGCTTCATAGTGCTGTGCTTAACCCATTGCGCCACCAGGGAGGCCCCATAGGGAGTTTTGCTTATTGTTTTATTCTTTTCAAGTTTTTCTTAAATCAGATCTGCCTCAGGTCTTTGGGGATGGTGGAAACATCTCTCTCCTATCAGTCCAAGGTCTGACACTTCAAGAAGACCTGAAATCTGGGCCAGAACTGAAGCGAGTATGAGAAAAGTCTCATCATTATTTCAACAAAAATGCTTCCTCTGCTGTTTTATTTGGTGAAGCTTTCAAAGTCCCTCCAGTCAGTAATCTAACATTCAAATGTGGGAGGATGATTTTGGGGCAGCTACCCTATGGGGGCAATACCTGATGGGAGAGTCCTAATGTTACACAATTAAAAGAATAAATTATTTTAAAAAAATAATAAAAAAGAAAAAAGGCAAAATTATAACACATTAAATCTTTAAAATTAATTTCTTGGAAACTGGAGATCATGGAAATTTCATTGACAAATATCTGGCATGTCTGACACATCAAGAAACAGGTGGGAGGGATTCTTAATTGGCTAGTTAGTGGCTGTCACTATTTTAACTGTGTTTTAGAATCTCGGCTCTGAGATGGTCTCATTGTCTGATATGTTCCCATTAGTGATACTCTTTTGACCTAAAGCAGAAGAATTTAGCAGGTATATAGTCACTGGATGCCATCTACTCCGTTGCCATTGGCAAGTGTGTCGAGGGCAGGGGGAGTGTGTCCATAAGGCTGGTTCGACCCTGTTGAATTCTGCATAGTGTGGCTGGCGGGCATTGGAGACCTGGGACAAGGACTGAGTGCCAGAAGGAGAGGGCTGATTAAAGATGAAAGGGGTAGCCTAGACTTGACCATGTCATGTGGAGAATCCACTGAGGGGACCTGTGCTATATTCTTTTCTTGGCTGATGATTGGGGTCACTCTCCACTATGCTGCAGGAGTCCATTTTATTTCTTAACCATCGCTTAATTTGTTCTCACTTATTCAGGCTATGTTTCCTTTTTCTTATGTGGAATGAAGAGCTCAGAGAAATAAATGCTTTGATTTTTTGTTTCTTAAATTTGACCATTTTCTCTCCTTCATTTTGTTTCAAGTTACCTATTTCTTCATACTGAGTGTGTTATTCATGTTCCTCTCCTTACTATACAAATCTTGTATTATATTCGTCCTGGGAATTTGGGGTTTATTTATTTGAAAACCAATGTACCCTGTTTGGTTTCTATAAAGGAAATGAGAGCAGGTGGAAAGGAATGTTCTTGATTTTAGCCTTGCTATGATTTAACTTGGATCAAATTCTGAAAGTTACTTGATTCCTAATCATTCCTCTTAATCTTCATTACTATACCCACGTCTGGAATGAGGACAGTTATTTTCCTCATTTGGAGAGGAGATGAAGTCATTCATAAAATAAGTACCAGGGAGCCACAAGTATTGATATCATAGTTTAATTTCTTGGGCTAATTTGGTCTTGAGTTTAAGTCCATCTACAGACACATGTATTTGGAAACATCAGTCAAGGTAAGGCAATGATCAGCAATTTTCCAGAGGTGTTCTTTTCTAGTCTGTTCTAGCTGTAGAGTGCCTGTAGTATAGTTGTCTACCTATCAGATGTGTTTGTGGGTTGGCTCTAGAGTGTGGGGAATTAACACCTACACATACAGCAGCCTAATGAATTTCATGCTTATTTCAGTCTATATTTACCCAGACCCAGTCCTACTCAATATCATTGGTGGAAACTGAGGCAGTTTCATAGCCTCAAGGGTGGCTCTGTGATCAAACACCTGTTCTGTACTGACAAGGACTTAGGGCTTTGAGTCAGAAGACCCAGGCTTAATTTCCAGCTCTGTCACTTCTTAGCCACGTGATGTTTGGGTAAGCTAGTCAGTGTTTCTCCATCAGTTTCCTCATCTTCCAAATAGTAATAATAACACTTGCTTGTAGAACTTCTGAGAGAATTAAATGAGTTATCATGTAGACACTTAATTTAGCACCTGGAACATAGTGGAACCTCAACAAATGTTGAACAAATTAATTAATTCCTCTTTAGATCACAAGAGTAAAAACCTATCAATCTTTTGATGATAAGAGACCAGTCTTCTGGAATGCATTCCTAATTTATGCAGTTTCAGTCTTAAAGCAAGTGGTTTGCCACACACTTCACACCTACCTTCATCCCATTTCCCTGTTTATCTCCTTTTGAGTCATGTATCTTCCTTTACTTTCTTTTTATATTATGGAATATTTGGCTATGTTGAATAGTTACGTGGATATACTAATTATTAACACTTCAAAAGGTAGAGTAACAGATCCCACCCCAATCTTGTCTTTCGGCCTCCCAAGTATGTCTATGCGCCAATGCATAGAACCTGTGCTTGCTATCTCATATGCTATAAAAGGGTTTTGCAAATGTGATCAAGTTAAGGGTTTTAATATGGTGAGACTGTCCTGGATTTTCTGGGTTGGTCCAATATAACCACAAGGACTTTATAGGAGAGATGCAGGAGCCAGAGATTGCAGAATGTGATATAGATATAAAAGTAGAGAGACTTGAAGATGCTACGCTATAGGTTGTGAAGCTGGAATGCAAGGAATGTAACTCTAGAGCTTGGAAAAGACAAGGAAACAGATTCTCCCCTGTAACTTCTGGAGGGAGTGCAGCCTGGCTGCCACCTTGCTTCTAACCCATGATGCCTGTTTCTGATTTCTGTCCTTCAGAATTGTAAGTTAATAAATTTGTTTTTTAAGGCACTAAGTTGTGATATTTTGTTATAGCAGCAATAGGATACTAATGCACAAGAGTAATGATCAAACAGCATTTGCAGATTCTAGGAGTGATTATGACAAGTGCTCTCCATATCTTTATCTCCACCTGGGTCATTACCTCCTGGGACCAACCATCCCTGGTTTACCTTATCTTAGTAATGAAAGTTTCTGTCTTCCACACAGTCCCTCAGTTCCAAGCAAACAGGACCAGTTGGTCACCCTAAGTGCTCCCAATTTTCCAGACTCTTCTTAGTCTTTGGTTACAGGGATCCTGTGTCTAAGACCTCTTCTGTTGTTTATGTTCCTAATTTGTTACCCATTTTTCAGCTTCAATTCAGACACTAGCTCAGCTTGACATAAGTGGCTTCTGTTCATACTTCAAACACTTGTGCTCCCTCACAGAGTCACTTTGCTTCTTGTTCTGAAAATGGATGCTGCTGTTGCTTCTCTGATGATGTCTCCTATGATCCACACACTCCTTGGTCTCATCTGCATGTTGCCGAGGGTTGCTCTGAGTTTGAAAAATTTGTTTTGATTGGAACACCTATGAGTTATCTATAAATTTTTGACTTTCTTCTTTGGATTGTGAGGCAATGGAAGCAACCTTGAATCACTGCCCTTTAAATGTCATATTCAGAGTCTGGAGTGTGGGCCATATTGAGTTCTCACAAGTGGTGCCTGCAAGGTTCCGGTTCCCACTTTCAGGGAATCTAATACACAAGTATACAAACATAAGCAGGGAGAAAAATTATTCATGAAACACAAGACATTCTCGACTTTGCAAAAGGTTCAGCTTCATGCTTTACTTAAATAGCAAGTCCCTATAGTGGACTTAACATAATTTTACAAAAGAGAAATTTACAGTTTTCAAGGACGTTTAAGACATTAAATACTATAAGCTTATGTTAACTTGGTAAATGCTGTATCTGATTTCATGTAACATATTTTCATTCTCTTTATTGATGATGCATCCCTGATCTTACGAAGTCCTTCTTTCCAAGGTAATAAGGCATTTTGTAGTGATCTGGTCTAGTCTCCCTCTGAGAGGTAGATTGCCAGTCCACATGTACATGATGCAAATTGGTAAGCCTTTGCATCCCTCTTTTCTTCTCTGTGGGAGGGGTCTCTTTCCTCCGTGCATTAGTAGCAGGGGGCAGTTCATTTTGACTATGTGTTATAGCCCTTCTGGAAGCTTTCAGCAGTTCCAGACTAATATTCTTGTACTCATCCTCAAGTCTCTTTATTGCCAGGCTAGCTCTGACCTTTCTTTTCCATTGTGATAACATTGGACAACTGTCTTAGTCTAAGAGCCAGTCTTTACTTTGTATCTGGCTCTTATTAATGTCTTATTTCCTGTGCTAGAGACCTTATCTTGGTAGCTTGCCCAACATCTTTATTCCCCTAGGACTGAACCCTATATTGATTTTGTCAGTACTACTGGTACTCCCACCATGTTGTTAAGATTCCCCAAATTCCAGCCCTGTGTCTGTGTCCTGTTAGCTACATACATATCAATAGAAAGTCAGCTTCAAGGACTATCTAAATGTAAGCCTTTCTTGGATTTTCTGGTGCCATTTTCTATCTAAAAATTAGAGGGTAAGAACTATGTCTCATTCATGTTGACTTCCCAAATACTCACCTCAAAGCTTTTCATGTGCTCAGTGAAGTTTATTCGAGAGGTAAGGAATTGAATGAATGAATGAATTAATTAATTAATGAACTGCCAACTAGGAGATAACTATTATTTTGGCATTAAGCGCCCGATACCAACTGGTTATGTGGATACCTGATCATTACCTTTGTCCAATCCTTTAGATATCCTGATCTGCCTGCTATGTTAGGTTTATTCCTAAACGCAAGCACCTGGGTCTGAAATGTCTGCCCAACCTTAATATGTAGATTTATTACCAGGTCTTGGCCTTATCCATTCCTTCCCTGTCCTTAAACTGTTTATGTTCTTTTTGTGGCATTGAGGGTAAATGTAAATCGGCACAAGGAGATGTGATTGAATGATAATGGAATGCTGTATCCATTTGCAAAAACAATAACCATGTTAGTTGCAAAAGGCAAAGAATTTATTCATATATTTGGAACACCCATGCATTTGTCAGGGTCCCATAGAAATGAGTGGGCATACCTTATTAGGAGAATATCAAGAGTGTTTATTTATAGGGACTAATTAAAAAGATATGGATGAGATGAAGGGAACCATAGAATGCTAGTCAGCAATGAAGAGTAACTGTTGTCACCCTGTAAAAGTAAGAATGCTAAAAACTGTTCAGAATGTTTGGCCACTGACAAAGGTTAAAACCAACATTAGTGGCAGCAAGGCGCCAGGCTGCCAGTAGCCATAAAAGTCTCAAGGCCAGCAACCTTGAGATAGAACTCCCCCTGCCTAGGGCGAGGATTCCAGGAACTTGTAAAGATAACAGCACAGACCATCTGCTCCACGACCCCCTCATCCTTGATGTCTTGCCAAGTTCACTATGACTTGCTGAATTCCATTGCCTTTATAAGCTGACCCAATTCTGTACTCGGGGTCTCCATTTTTGCCTACAGACCGCTGCCTCGGTACACCGGGCTAATTGGGACCCTAGCTCGAGCTAGCAATAAATCACCGCTTTGTTGATTGCATCGAATTATGCCTCAGTCGTAATTGGACCCGTAACATAATTTAACAACCCTTAGGCCACAAAGATCAAGTGGAGGAGTGCATACTGGAGTGTATACTGGAACCTGAAGAAGAGAGAGGAGTAGAGCAGGCCATGTTGAGAGATACTGTGACCTTCTATTGAGGGATTCAGTCAGGCCAAGATGACCCTGCATGGAGGTCACCAAGTCACTACATACTGTGACCTTACTCCTTTTCCCTTTCAGTTTCCTACTGGGGATCCTCTTTAGCACTGCTAAGGGACCCCTTCTACGGCAAAGAATTTGATAGAAAAGCATAGACAGTGGCTCTGGTGGGTAAAAGAAAGACAGCTAGCACAATGTGCTACGCAGATAACTGTGAACTAAGTGCTAAGAAGCTTCTCTGAGGCCTTGAGATATTATTGGAATGTTGAAAAAGAGGAAAATATCAATTATGTGATAGGAAAGAGAAGAGACAATATTGTTTCATGGAGCTATAATTAACTCAAAGTGACACACATACATGAATAAGATAATTCAAGGCCCTTACCTGTCAAGCTTAGTACTACTTTTATTAGTTTAAGGTTCTTTGTGCTAAGATTCCTTCTTTGAATATGCTCTGAGGATTAAATGTAAATGAAACTTTTGATTTATTCTCTTTGATCGACACTCTGCAGCTTGTAGAGACAAGTGTCCCAACCGACAATGACCTTGAACTTCCCCCTAAAAGCTGACGATTGGTAGACTACAGTCTCTGGTGTTATATGGCTTCTGGGATATGACTCTGACCTGTATGGACTCCTAATACTAAAATACTCTTTAATTTCCTTGGAATATGTGGATCACTTTTTTTCTTGTTTATTGTGTTTTGAGATATAGGGAGACAATTAGCAACGAAAAGCAAGAGCAAAAGAAGTATGGAGCCCATTGGGATGAAATCACTGGTGTTTAATTAGAAGGTTGTAGGATTGTTCTGAGGTCCACAGAAGGGATAGAGACTGCTGTAAAGCCCATAGTCAGAGAAAGCCAGTATTGGGCACTGGACTTAGTGGACTTAATATAACATCGGATGTTGACTAGCTCTACAATAGGACATTGTGGCCATTGTGCAAACCAGAAAGCACCCATCAATCTTAGAGTATTCACTTAAACAATTTAGCATAATACTGGTCAAGACAAATAAAACATGTCTGAGGGCAGCATCTGGCTCTCAGGTTTATATTTTTTGACTTCAGAGTTCTGCTGGCTGATCACTTACGAGGGTTATTAGGTGTCCAAGGTTAGAAACAGGGGTAATCTTATAAGATGGCTATACTGAGGAAAGGCAAAAGATGAGGAGACGTTCTTAATACTCATTTAAGGAAAGACTTAGGAAAACATTCTTAGAGAAGATGACTGAAAGGTATCATCAGGGAGTCTGGTGCTACCCTGGGCCAGTGTGAAGTACCTGCTTACCGCTGAGCTGCTGACAGCAGTTTACTAATGAACAAAATGTCCTTCTCTCACTAGCTCTTGAGTATGAGATATTTGGGAGCAAGCAGGAGATTGTATAGGGTATTTTCATGACCATTACTTTTAAAATTCATATAAATTATTAGATTTAGGTATTTATATTACTTTAAAATTTAGTGCAATATTTATTTTCGAAACTGCCTTTATGTTAATCATTTTTAAGGTTTATTTTATTTATGTATGCATATAAGAGCTGGGGTATAGGCCAGAAGTGCGGGGTGGGGAGGGTGAAGTGGGAGGATTCACCAGAGACAGAGTAGGGAGCAGAACAGGCGGATCTACTGAAACACACTGCTGAGGGGAGCAGCGGGTGAGATAGGAGAGGTCTGCTGCATTATGTGGGAAGCTCCCTGGTTGGGGATCAAACTGTTGCTGCCGTGGCTGCCAATAGCTTCATAGTGCTGAGACTTAACCCCTTGCACCACTAGGGAGGCCCTATGTTAATAAATTTTAAGATTAGCATTAATCTGACAGCAATATATTGAGCCATCCAATTCTCTGATAGTTCTGTTAGGCCAGATTTTTCACCTCATTCTTTAAAATACTTTCTTTGATGATAAAATGTATGGCTATCCACTCACCTGCACGATACATTTCTTAAATGATTTCTATTCCCCAAGCCCTTGGAATTTTTTTAGAGTTATAGTAGTTTAAGGAATGTGAATATAGAAGAAAGCAGGACAAGATTGTCAGAATTTGGAGCTGGGCTGATCAGGAGAGACTTAGAAGCCAAGTACAGCCAGATAGTGGAGTCTCTCAGATACCAGAAGTCAATTCAAAAATGGGATCAAGTTCAGAAAGGTCAATTTAAGCCTTGGGGTAGAAGGCCAGGCCCCTAGGCTAGGTTTTCTATCAGTTTGAATGGCTGGATGTGCCAGAAGGACTGATAAGCGCTAATCCTGAGAAAAGGCTGATGGTACTGTGCTCTCTCAAAGCATTTGCAAATCCACAGAACTATTCTGCTGGTGATATTTGGTAGTCAAAGACTTATAGATCAAAGGTAGAGGTACTGGAATCATTAGATATTTTTCACACCTGGTTTCCTATGTCTTAGGTAATACCGTAAACAACCCAGAAAAACTTGACTTTTAAAATAGTCCATTTGCCCTATAAGACAAGTATTACAAAATAGACCTGAGATATCTTTAAATTCAGATGTAAATTTTCTAGTGCCGATGGCTTCCCAGAAATGAAGGAAGTGTACCAAATTTAGGCAGTGACGTTGAGTGCGCTTCTTATAGGCATTTCAGAACATAACTCTTGGAAAGTGTCCAGTTGTCTTGGCATCTTGCCATTGGTTCTGAAGGAACGGTGGACATTGTATATTTTAATAGTTTTCCAGGGGAATAGAAATAAACATTATAGAGTTCAAATGATATACACAGGCTTTATTTTTCCACCAAATTCAATAGTTGTAATTCTTTTTACTTAGTTCAATCACACAGATTTGATTTACTTATTTTGTACAAGTATGGAAGTTAAACAAGAATGCTAAAGTTAATTGCGCATTTACAACATGCTAGATGTTTGCATTGTACACTTATATCTTTCATTGCTTCAGCAACCTAGCTGGCTGGGAATTGTTACCTTAATTTTAGAAGTAAAACAACTGAGGCTCAGAGAAGTTAAGTAACGTCTCTAAAGTCAAACAGCTAAAAAGTGGCAGTCAGGATTTGCATCTGTCTCTGAAGTCCACATTCTCATTTTTATAAGATGTGTCCTTGAATAGCTTCTGTTCAGAAAATGTGAATCCCACTCAGTGACAATAGAAGTGAAAATCATTTCCTAAGAGGGCACTATGCATGCAACAGACACATGAAAAATGCTTGTCACATTAGTAAAGAGCCGAATACTTGAAAATACAATGGTTTAATAGTAACACTCACATTTGACTTCTTTTGTATAGGACCGTGAGTAAATCAAAACCTTTCTGCATTTTAGTGTGAGATTTCACCTCCTGGATTTTAATTACTGTATTTTTCATTACCCGATGGTCCTTCTGCATTTTAATAATCATCAATGTTCAGTAACTAATACCAGTGTGTATCAGTAATAAGCTTTGCTTTATGAATGAATTAATGAATGTATCAGCCATCTTTTTCCCAAAGGAGATGTTAATGATATTTCCTGAAGCCCGATGAGGCTAGAGAGTCTTCGAAATGTAAAATTTTAAATCTGTGATTTTAATTCGGATTTATTTCATTCTGAGGAAAACCCCAGTGTTGCTTTATTGTTATTTTCTTAGTTGTTGCTTTTGAATCTCAAGATTCAAGTAATGCTTTGGAAAATATGAGAAGCTAAATGCCACATTTACAATTGTTTTTGAAAGGTCTAACCTTTATTAAAGTAACTGGGTAAATACAATTCAAAAGGGTTTTCTTCTCTTGTAAATTAAATGGTATGTTTGTAGACTGAAAGGTCAATTTTTCAGCAGAGTCTGATTTTCAAAAATATCACATTTTGTCTATGATAAATCAAGAAAGCTAATTTGTTTTACATGTATGATACATAAGCCATAGTGCTGTTTGTTTGATTTCAAGTTCAGTTACTTGTAACATGAGACCACTTTTTATGATGAAGTGTATATCTTCCTTTCTGAAGACAGATGGGAAAGAACTTTGGGCTGAAGTGTTTGACTTCCCACACTGGAAGAACTGAGTTCATCTGAAATATATAAACCTAATCATGTTGTGCATGTCACTTTGGGTCTATTGAGTCATTTCATATCTTGTTACAGAAAATATTATTTTTCCTTTTTTCATTAGAGAGAAAAATCATCTCTTCATTTTCATTATCCAAAAAATTCATTATCCAAAAAATTCATTATCCAAAAAATTCATTAAAAATTATAGCCCATTTTAAACACACACACATACACACACACACACACACACACACAAACACATGCCTGGTTGTACATATTTGTTTCGTTTTGGCTTTGGACTCAGTTTTGACATCCTCTTAAGAAATGCATGAGGGTCAACCATGCTGTTGAGACTACAGCCTTTGAAGATCCTGCTTGGGGAAGATTTAATTGAGAGGTGGAATCTTAGGCTTGATCCGTTCCTTGGGTTTTAAGGGTTTTGTTTGGCTTTGGGAAAATGAACAGGTAGCCATCTATAAAACGAAGTAACTACGTGAATAATAATGGCAGGTACTAAATGTTAAGTAAATGCTAGATACAAAGAATAGTAAACAATTGTTCCAGCAAAGGTATTTGGGTAATTGTTTCTCTAATACACTTTATTTTTTGTCAGTGTAAGAGTTCAGCTTAGTTCAACACGTTAATTAAGTGTCTATAGGCATTTTACTCAGGACTGAGAGTTCAGAGAAAATGTGAATAAGACACCAGTGTCCCTTTGTTTTCCTTTCTTCTTCACTCAATTTTCCTGGCCACAGAAGTTTTCTCTCTCTCTCCTCTCTACCCACCCCTTCCATTTGAATCAGGAAAATGTGCAAAAACTTCCATTCTAGACCCTTAGGTTGGGATATTGTTACCATTTTTTTCAGTTCTTTTTTTTAAAGATTTATTTATTTATGCATACAAGAACTGGGGTGTAGGCCAGAGGTATGGGGTGGTGAGATGATTCACCAGAGACAGAGTGGGGAGCAGAACAGATGGATCTACTGAAGTACACTGCTGAGGGGAGCAGTGGGCAAGGCAGGAGAGGTCTGCTGCACCATGTGGGACACTCCCTGGCTGGTGATGAAACTCGTGCTGCAGTAGGTGCTGAGACTTACCCTTTGTGCTGCCAGGGAGGCCCCCATTTTTTTAGTTCTTAACGCTCACAGTCTTGCTTAAGAACAGATACATATATGGCGAGTTCTTCCAGTCCTATGGATAACTAAAAGTCAGGTATAACAAATCAGTTCACCTCTCTGAACTTATATTGGCTTCTTATTCTTTACAGTTCTCACCTCACCTTATTGGCTCAAGATATTTGGCTTTGGCTCCTAGCGATTTAGTCTAACAATGTGTTTGTTGCAACAACATTGGATTTAAATTAATTCAACCAATATTGCCATTTTGTAAAGGCATGTTGCTTGGCCCTGTGGGTAATAATACAACAATGAGTAAGATCTAGTGCTGTCTTTTTGGTCTCTCCCAGCCTTGACTGGGAAGAAGATAATTAAACCAGTAAATACAATAAGGCAGAATATGAGAAATGCCATAATAAGGGAATGACTATGGATTGAAGGCAGGAGAGAGCATGAGAGCCCATTCAACTGTAAACATCTGAAAAGCTTTCTAGACGGTTGTTTGGAGAATGGGTATGATTCAGTAATCAGGGATGCATTAGGGGGCAGTAAAGCAGAATGAGTAAGAGTAAGAACCTGGGAAGGAACACACAAGGAATATTTGTCTGCAATGCAGGGTTCCTGTAGAGAATGGTGGGAGATAAGACTGAAAAGAGGATTCAGAATCATACTGAGGAGAGATTTGCATGTCAAGCTTAGGTGTTTGTACTTGAATCTGTAGGCAGGGTTGGGATGGTGGTAAAGATATTAAAAAAATTGTTATTTTTTTTATTTAATAAAGGGTCACATGATTTCGAAGGGAAAGTGATTTAACAGTTTATGTAGACAGAACTAAAGGGGAAATCCATTTGAGATAAATAATGAAACCATTTCCCTCTGATTACACTAGTCAACAGTGAGATCGTTACTGACTTAAAAAGGCCCTAATCTGTAGTATCCTGGTGTGCTGAACATGAATATAACCCTGAAAATTTTTTATTAGCTCTTGTTTTGAAGATATTTCATATAATTCATTTTATATGTTTCGCCATGTAAATTTATCCAGTAGGACTGCAACAACATCCTAAATCAGTCTAGAATGATGTAATATTGCATCACATTGCATAATACCATCATGCCCACATCATCCAGACTTGATTGCATCATTTTCTGATGCAATGCAATACTACTGCCAGGCAACTGCTGAAGTAAGCTGACGTCAACAGTGCACTATAGAAAGCCCTGTCGGAAAGGTTGAGCATTGAAAATATTTCAGACTTCGTGTGAGACAGTTTAAGCTACTGTTCCATAGAACTGTTCTTATTTTATCCATTTAGGCATAATACAGAACAGTCATGCCTTGAAAGTGCGTTAATAGCATGGACAATTTCTACTCTATTTGTGGCGAAGTGACATTTGCCAACCAGAAGAAAAGTATCACTTCTCAAGTGAAGAAAGCTTATCATCTTTACTTCAGATGCAAGGTTGGTGACCAAGACAAGCCTTGGGCCCCGCATATATGCTGTGCTACATGTACAACACAGCTTTCACAGTGGTGCAATGGCAAAAGACCATCAATGTGTTTGCAGTCCCCATGGTGTGGAGAGAGCCAAGCAACCACATAAAAGACTGTTCCTTCTGCTTGGTTCCTCCTCTTCCTGGCAGAATAACAAAGCAAAAGAAGTCGAGAATAGTCTACCCAAACATTCTGTCTGCATCGAGACCAGTTCCACATGGTGAGGGACTTCCTATTTCAGAACCTCCAGCAGAATATTCTCTTGATTCATCTGATGAGGACAAGGGTGAGCCGACCTGTTCTTCTCCTGTTCCATCAGCATGCAGTGATCCAGATTTTCGCTGTGGTGCATCATCAACCCCACACAGACTCACACAGGAAGAACTCAATGACCTGGTTCATGATTTGGACTTCGCCAAGAACAAGGCAGAATTGCTAGGATCAAGACTCCAACAATGGAATCTTCTAGAAGAAGATGTCACAATTACTTAATATCGAAAGCGCCACTAGCAGTTGGAGCCTTTCTTCAGAAAGGAAAGTACTATGGTATTCTGTTCCAATATTGAGGGCCTCATGAATGCCTTAGGAATCACTCATGACCCACAAGAATGGAGACTATTTCTAGACTCTTCAAAACTGAGACTTAAGGCTGTGCTTTTGCACAATGGAAACTGGTTTCCATCTATTCTATTCCTGAACAGCTGTACAAGGGACAAGTGAAGAAATCTAAGAATTAGTCTGTGACTTGGTTTTTTATAGGTATTAACCATAGGCCTCTTACTATTGGCATGCATTTCGTGATGTAAACATCAGTTTATTGCAGATTACAAAAACACTAGAGCCAAAATTAGAATTTGACTTCCATAGAGCACATACAAATTGTTAGGAAATGACTAATTTTATTTCCGTATCATGACTTTTGTAAAAATCTGTTGACCAGTGTTATAGCAGTTATGCAAACTCACAGAAATTCTGGAACATAAAGACAAATACAGGGAAAAAATTCACCTGCAATTTTATAAACTAATATTACCCATTATTTACATTTTAGTGTATCTCTTGCCCTTAGTTTTTTTTTTATTTTTAGTATTGACTGTCATTTGATTGTTTTGTTTCTTCGTATATTGGGAGCAATTACCCAGACTATTCAAGTGAATCGAAAACTGTTTTAAAAAGACAAATTGTATAACTTTTAGGGAGAAACAATAACTTTACAATGTCATCAAGCAGAGGTTCTTCTAAGTCTACTTTAATAAGCATAAGTTTTACTTGTCAGTAATATGCCAAATGTTTGATGTTAGAACTGCTCTGGCATATAATTTTTATAAGTTGGTTCAACTGCTGGTCTGTCATATTTCCTCCAGTTACTCACAGTTACTTTTGTCCACCTTCTCAAGTATTCCAGGTTACTGTGTTCCAAATCAATAAAAAAAAATTTCAGTAGCAGCATGTTTATTTAGGAAGAAAATTTTCATCATTCCTTGTCTTTTAAATGGTCACCAAATTGATCCTTTTTTGCTTGGTTTCCTTTTACTGGCTCACATAGTTCAAGGGACTATTCTGCTGTTCCAACTGGATTTTAAAAAACTTGATACATTTTTTTTTTTAAATTGCACTTACCAGAAAAATGTAGCTGTTATGGCATCCCAGAGCTTCCAATATTTGGATATCCTTTTTTATCAATGAATTTTATTTTCCAATACTTTATTAACTGAAAGGTCTAAAAAATGACTCCAGCATTCCTCTTTTGCTCATTAATCTCTTAAATGCGGCTCTAGTACCCCCTCTCTTCCAGGTCACAGTAATGCTTCAGTTGTATAAACTAGTGTCACGGACTTTCAATTAATGTGATGTTTCAGTGCTGCTTTCTTAGTTTAGCTTGTTGGCAGCCTTCCCTGGACCCCCATCTGCTTTATAGCCCCGTATTTCATAATCAGGATGTGGCTCCACCAGGCTCTGGTGGATGATACTATAAACTGTGTTGTAATGGCTTATAGGATTAGATAGGGGCTATTATACATCTAGCTGGGAGTGCTAATGTCTAAAAATTAGGCATGAATTTTGTAAACTGTAATGAAATGGAAAGAAATGACTTTCAGATGTATTCTGGCCCTGTGCTGTGCAATCACAGCCCTAATATATCTGGGAACTTTGTCCTTCCCCCCAAATAATTAAATGTTGTACTCTTCCTTAACTAGAATATTGAATTGTGTGTGTAAATCTTGTTGTCCCTAAAGTATTATTAATGCCATAAAGCTGTGATGCTCTAATTACCAATATTTCTCCCTTCTTGACTTATTTGCTCTTTCTGGGCTCTCTCTGTGACTTTAGTACATTAGTGGCTGACCCAGGCTCAGACCTATGGCCTTTTCCCCTCATATAGTGTGTTTTTGTTTAAAGAGGTGATAAGAATGCATTTAGAACATTTCCCTTAAACGACAGGGTTGAGAAAATGGTGTCATCTGTGTTCAAAAGGTCTCTAAAAGAGGAGTCTGTAAATCATTAGTCAGGATAACCTTTTATATAGGATTTAAAGCAAGCACAACATGTCTGAATGAAGAAATGTGTGGACATAGAGAGCATATGAATTAGTGACTGATTTACTGTATCACAAGAGGAATTTTCATTTTGCAAAAAACTGACCTCAAGGTTCTTAAAATAGGATGCACTTTTTAGGGCATGTAAGTTTTTATTGACAGATTATCACCCATTTGGCAACCATTGTGGACACAAACTAACAGAAAGTTAAAGTGTAGGAATTACTACTTGTAGAAAATATCTGTGTAAGTCATATCATACCTAAAATTAGAGTATAAATCAATGTGTAAAATGGGAGGTTGTTAAATTTCTATTTCTTGGGTACTTCCTATGTTCCAGACATACTATGTTCCAGATACTTTATACACATGATTGCATGTAATTATCATATCAGCTATGAATTTATAAACTAGCTTCCCAGGCCAACAATCTGAATCAAGTAAATGGTAAAGCTGATTCAAATTCAATTCTTTTTTAAAGAACACTTTGTCCATTATAAGCCAATAGAATTTTTTTGAAGATTTCCGTATATATTTACTAATACTTATGGCAAAGTAACATGCATGGATTAATATGGTTTTAAATCCTTGAACACCATTCAGTTAAAAGTCTGAAATTCCTTACTTTGTTGTTCATTTAATATGATCTCCAAGAACTTTTAAAAATAGGAATATATGTCTGCTTTGACAGTGTTCTTAAAAAAACACTCTATATAGACTCACAGATCAATAGAATAGAACTGAGAACCCAGAAATATTCCACACTTAGATGGACAGTTAGTTACAACAAAGAAGCAAAGAATACATGATGAAGAAAAGTCTCTTTAACAAAAGGTATTGGAAAAACTGGACAGGCACGTGCAAAAGAATGAGACTATATCACTATCTCACACCAGACTCAAAAATAACTCAAAATAGATTAAAGAATTGGATGTAAGACCTAAAATCATAAAATACATAGATGAAAACTTAGGTATAATATTCCATGACATTTACTTCAATTATGTCTTTAGGGACTCAATGCCAACAGCAAGAAAAACAAAAATAAAAATAACACATGGAGTATATCAAACTAAAAAAAATTCTGCACAGTAAAAGAAGCCATCATTAAGATGAAAAGAACTTTACTGAATAGGAGAAAGTGTTTGCATATTATACTTCCAACAAGGGACTAATGTCCAAGATATACAAAGACATCACACATTAAAAAAAAAAAAAAGAAAACAAATACCTCAATCAAAAATGGGCAGAGGAGCTAAATGGACATTTCTCCAAAGACATCCAGATGGCTGACAGGCCCATGAATATATGCACAACATCACTTATCATTAGGGAAATGCAAATCAAAACCACAATGAGATATTAAATCTTCCCTGAGAGAATGACTCATCTCAAAAAGCCATAAACAATAGGTGTTGGTGAGGGTGTAAAGGAAAAAGAACCCTCATACATGTTGGTGGGAATGTAGACTGGCCCAGCCCCTATAGAAAAAAGTATGGAAGTTTCTCACAATATTGAAAATAGACCTACTATGTGATCCAGCATTTCCAGTCATAGGTTATCTACCTGAAGGATGCAAAAGCACTAAGTCTCCATTCATCGTAGCAGTAGCCGACTTAAAGAAACAACCTAAGCTCCAAGTGACTAATGAGTGTATTAAGAATATGCAGTATATATGCACCTTGGACTACTATTCAGCTATTAAAAAGAGATGAAATCCTTTTTAGGATAAAATCTAAATCTTGTTGTTTGCAACAACATGAATGAAATGCATAGTGAGCATTATGCTAAGTGAAGTAAGTCGGAAGGAGAAAGACATATACTAGATGATTTCACTCATACGTGAAGAAAAAAACAACGAAGGAACAGACAAAACCAAACTGAAACAAACCCTAAAACCCTGACTGTAAAATTGAGGCTACCAGAGAAAGACAGTGGGGGCAGGGGCGCAGAAGGGCACAGTGGACCATGGTGGAGGTGTGCAGGTGCTTTGGTGGGTGTGGTGTGGTAACATACTTCAGAAGAACTGTGACTCTATACCTCCAAATCATATACAGTGTTGCAAACCACTGTTACCTCAATGAAACAGGATACAATTTAAAGAATAAAATGTTTTAGAATATTTTATATACTTTTCAGTGATTTGTAAAAATTGAAGTAGCCTTGGAATTATTTATATCATGGAAGTGGAAATAACTTACCTGGAAGTCACCAAAGGGTTTTTTTTTTTGTTGTTGTTTGCAGCAAATGTTTAACCTTTCACAAACTTTTTTTGGTCATTTTTTAAAAAAATATATATTTTTATTTATGTATGTATACAAGAGCTGGGGTGTAGGCCAGAGGTGGTGGGGGCAGTGAGAGGATTCACCAGAGACAGAGTGGGGAGCAGAACAGGTGGATCTACTGAAATGCACTGCTGAGGGGAGCAGCGGGTGGGACAGGAGAGGTCTGCTGTGTCATATGTGGGTTAGGTACCAGGCTGGGGATCCAACTCATGCCGAAGTGGCTGGCGATGGCTTTATAGCGCTGAAACTTTAACCCTTGTGCCACTAGGGAGGCCATTTTGTTGGTCATTTTAAAAAGATTTATTTATTTATGCATACAAGAATTGGGGTGTAGGCCAGAGGTGGGGGGGAGGTGAGCGGGTTCACCAGAGACAGAGTGGGGAGCAGAACAGGCGGATCTACTGAAACACACTGCTGAGGGGAGCAGTGGGCATGGCAGGAGAGGTCTGCTGTGCCATGTGGGAATCTCCCTGGTCGGGGATTGAACTCATGCTGCAGTGGCTGCGGATAGCTTCATAGGCTGAGGCTTAACCCCTTGCGCCACCAGGGAGGCCCCTTTTTTTCGGTCACTTTTTAAAGGTAATTAATTTTCGTAGTTTTTCTTATATAAAAACTTGGTAGGTCACATTTTCCTAGGTAATCAACTATCTCTTCAGCTTTGTTGTGATAACACACATCCTTCCACATGGAAGTGAGCATTAAGTGTGGAAAACACTGCTCTCGCCATTAAAACTCATCTTTGTCATCTTTCTTTTTAAGGGTTTACTTACATTTTCTATATTTCTCCAACAAACTTTTTAAAATAAGGAAAAACATCAAAAAATGTAAAAACAGAATCAAAATAATGAGATCAGAGAGTTTATTCATTCAAGTTGAGAGTACTGGCTAGCAAGGGAACTTTAAATATAGTTACAGTTAGAGTCATCTGAGAGAAAAAAATGAACACATAAGAAACTGTGAAGATTATGTCATGCATTTGGGTTTGATAAATAGAAACCTTGAACGCTTGACATTTATGATGACTTTTCAATAAAAAGGGACCAAATAACATGCTTTTGAGGAAAGCAGTACCTCAGGATAAAACATGTCATTTTCAGCTTCAGCTAGAAAGTCTGTCATTACAAAACCAGCTTCTGTAAGTCCCCCAAAGTCCACCAAGACTCAACAGCACGTGGGGACTGAGACTGAGCAGGCCTTTGTTAGCTGGAGTCATCCTGTAGAGTCTTCCATTTGGATAGTTACATGTAGATCATGGAACGGGGAGAGAGGACCAAAGGACTTGGAGAGCAGTAATGTGCTTTTCATGTATTTTCTCATTGATGCTATTAAGCCATGAATATCACGCCTACCTGATGAATCAGGCACTATTATGGTTGTTTCTTTCAAACGAGAAAATAAGATCTCAGCCAAGTGAAGTAACCTGCTCGAAGTCATACAACAAGGAGTTGGCCCCCAGGCTGTCTGCCCCCAGTCTCAACGCACTCAGCCTCAGGCTTTCCTCTGGTATAGCCAGGGCTTGGAGTGGTGTGCCTGGTCAGGTCGATCTGGCAGATGTTCTCTCCACATTTTGGCAGAACCAAATTAGGATCTGGATGGTACATTTTCCGTTTTCTAACGTGCTAGGTGTTCCCAGGAACCCCTCCTCCTGACTGGCAACTGCCACACTGACAGAATCTGGCTATAAAGTCTTACCGGTAGAATCCAAAAGAGGATTTGGCTGGTGAAACAATTGTTGGAGAATATCAGCACAATAAATTTCAAAAATGCAAAAACTGGGGCCTCCCTGGTGGTGCAATGGGTTAAGTACTCAATAATACATTACTTTAAATTCAGCTAAAAGCAGTATACATTACCTTATATCAAGAAAAAATAGTTTTTATTTTGGAAGGAAAATTAAGTGATTTATTAATAATTGGCTTCTTTGTCTTGCAATGATCTAGCTGATAATGTCTGTTTCTGGTTAGTAGGTATTGACCAGGAATTTTTAGCTGCTTCTTCAGATAAAATCCATAAGAGGGGAGACTTACGATTAAGTTTTCCAGGCATATTTGTTATAGTTCTGATGGTAATTCTCAAAGACACACTCCAAATGTGTGTGGAGGTAGGGGAAAGGTGGACAGGGCACCTATGCGTGGGCTGTGGCTACTCCTATGGCTGCCAGAGGCTACCAGGCTATGTAGGTCAAAAGTCCAGGGCAGATGCAGCTTTCTGGATTTTACTAAAACATGCCACTGCATAGAAAGTGGAAATAAAGGTGTCACATTGGGACTTGGGTAATAACAGGACAGAAAATATCTGGGAACGGAGTGGCGTGAAGATGCTGACGTAGAGCTTGATGTTAGCTAGCATTAAAGAGACTAGCCTAGAAAAATCATAAAAGGCAAGGAGGAGCGGGTAGGTAACAGTGATGAGGGAGTTCAACTAAGGTTTCAGAAGCAGGGCTCAGAGTCCAGGGAATTTAGGCAGATCGTAAACTGGAAATCAGGTATGCAAATAAAAAAATCAGGTATGAAATAAATAATGTTTATTTATTTATGGCAAAACAATTTTATTGTGGTAATGTCAGTTTACAACACTGTAAGGGCTACAGAGGCATAGGACCCCATGGGCTCAGATGAAGATCACTGCACCACACCCACCACAAAAGCACCCATAGTCCTTCACCCAAAGGCTCACCTCTGCCTCCTCAGACTTTTCAGTTTAGTTCTAGATACCACTTTAATTGTAACATCGCATCCTTTTTCTAACCCCCATTCTAGATCTAGCTGGCAGACAGAGAGGGAACTCTGTTCTGATTAATCAGTTGCATACCTGCTATCACTCATTGGCTTGTCTTAGCCTTCAAGTAAAGATATTTGTCAGGATTACAGACAAAAGGGGTAAGGGGTAATGCATCTGATTTGGGACAGGGGTTGATATGAGACTTTTGAGCAGTATGGGCAGGTATTCTGGGGATGATTTTGAAGTAAGGTCAGGAGCAGGTCTCAGCGTGTTACCCACCTTCCGTTCCCATTAATGTATCTAAGAAAGAATTTGAAGTCAAAGAGTCAAGAGAAAAATGAGCCAACATAATTGGATTGTGCTTTGGTGATGAGGAATGGTATTTATCAATGGTACATTATTTTGTAGATTGTAACCAATGTGGAAGTTGTGTGAACAGTTGGGGCCTCTCCAGAGGGCTTGGCTAGTGTGTGGGCAAGGAGTGCTTGGAAAACGTGCTTCAGAGGCAGCTGACTCTTACAACTACAACTTATCTCCCAACTATGCTGATATATAACTTCATTGTGAGACACCTGGACTTATCAGTGGATGGATGTTATGGTTTTTCCAAGTTAGCCAACTTAAAGACATGTGTTCTAAGAGATTGCATATTTAAGGGCATATGTCTATAAGGCAGGTATAACACTTCTGAACTGTTCTCAAAAACATAAAACCCAATTCATACAGTATGGTATAGCTATAAGATAAAATAATGTTTAGTCCTTAAAATGATGCTGCAGAAGACTTATGATATTGAATGCTGAAAGATAGTCATGATATGATAAAAGGAAAAGTCACATTGATTTTCATTTTATAAAAATATATAGTTTGGGCTCAGGGTGGCTCAGGGTTAAAAATCTCAATGCCATCAAGCTATCACCAGCCACTGCAGCGTGAATTTGATCCACAGGGCCAAGGAGCTAACCCACATGGTGCAACAGACCTCTCCTGTCTCGCCCGCTGCTCCCCTCAGCAGTGTATTTCAGTCAATCCGCATGTTCTGCTTCCCACTCTGTCTCTGGTGAATCCTCTCACACACACGCCCCCAAACCTCTGGCCTACACCCCAGTTCTTGTATGCATAAATAAATAAAATAAGTCTTTAGAAAAAACAAGAAAGAGAAACTATGCATTTAAAAAAATAAAAAATAAAAAATATATAATTTGTACATAGGAGAAGACTGGAAGAAAATACACTAGTTTTTTTTTTTTGTGGGTGGTAGCAGTATGAGATATTTTCATTTTGAAATTTTGTGTTTATTTTCAAAATTTTCTACAATAAACATGTTATTTTTTGTCATCTGAATACAGTTAGTGTCATTAAAATGATTTGTGGCATTTGGAAAGCATATTGGCTTGGCCACCAGATGACCTTGTTTGACAGCTAGTTCTGCTCCTGAATTGTTATATTACTTTGGACAAGTCACATCCCCATTGTTAGCTTCAATTTTCTCATGGGGTTTGGACTGGAGTGCTAGTTTTCCAGCAATGTTCTGGAAATCCCTAGGGTTTTGCGATGGTGCCTCAGGGGCTGCCAAAGAAGGGAGACTGGGAGAATATGTGGGTTTGGTCTAGGGCTTTGGGATTATTTCAGTTAGATATAGAGTTTAATGTTTGGAAATCACAGGGGTAGATGAGCTCCAAAGCTCCCTCTTATCGTTGACAGATTTCATAATATAGGCTTCTCACAAATTCCCTGAAGCCTTCTAAATTGGTCTACATTTGTGGAAATTTATAGTGAATTTTGAATAATATGCTTGGTGCCAAGAAGCAGCCCCTTCTTACCCTGCCTGAACACCAGCTGTGCAGGGCAGTGAAATCAGTTGAAGGAATTACACTGGCTGTGAATGGAACTGGAAAACTAATCAACCAGGGAACAGCTTCCTGGTAGTCAAAGTTTCCTGTAAAACCTCGCCTAATATTTTGAGACAGTTGGAAGATGATGTCACCACCTGTAGCAAGTAATGTATATATTTTCTTGACATGGAAAGGCCAATTGGTTGTTTTTCAGTTTCAAATATTGAAGTCGGGTCAGAGAGAGGGAGAGAGGAGAGCGAGAGAGAGAATAACACTCCTTTGTGAATCTCCTCTTTATCTAACCCCTTATGTGGCTGTGTGCCTTGCCGGTGTGGAAGGAGAGAACTGAGTAATGACCTGCTTAGCAGGAGAAAATCAGCAGCAGCAACTAGTTCATATCCCTTCTCAGCATCTCAAGAGTGGGTGGATCTACTGTGCTCCAAGAGATAGGGAAATAGGACAGTACAGCTAGTGATTAGAGGGTTGGCGGGGAGGGCTGGCATTTTGAGGCAGAGGTAGTTTTATTGTTAACCTGACGTTTTTGCCGGGAGTCAGCCTCCTCAAACTGCACAAGGTAGTAAAGTTGTCTCTGGAGCATTTAACTTCCCGTTTCTATATCCTGCGCCCTGTTCCTCCTCCTCCTAAATCCTAGGTATCCCATATTTTCCTTCTCTCATTTTATCCTCCTTACTACAGAGTAAAATGGCTGATAATTTTTTCTCAAAGAAGTGATCAATGATTGATTATATGATTACTAAAGTTATATAATTGCCATACCCCAAATAATAAAATGACCCTAAGTCCCTTAAGCTAGTGGAAGAAATCCACAGTGGTACTTTTTAGGTAGCATTAAATGAATGAAGTGAGTTTCTTGAGGAAGGGACTCAGCCCAGCACTGCACTCAGTTGAGAGTTTCTAAATCCAACTCCTGGGGTAGCCATCTGATCACAGGCCTCAGCCTGTTCTTGTTTTCCTAAATATGCGTTTGTTGTGATAATTAGGAAAAGTGTAAAAGTGTAAAAATTGGGTACTCATTAGCCTTGGTAATGTGATAGCCTCCCAGTGGGCCTAGCTAAGGAAGATATCTGGAAAAGCAGTCTCTCTTCCTTCAGGGAAGAGAGGCTAAGAGATAAAACCAACCAACCAACCTGTGAAAGTAATGCAAAAGTCCCAAAGAGTTCTGTTGGGGAGTTAAAAGAGAATTGCATGCATTCTATTGCCACTGTTTTGAATGGTCGTCAAGTTTTATCAGAGGTGTTTAATTTAAGCACAAAAGAGAAGAAAAAGTAGTTTAAAAATAAGTCAAGTGTTTCAAAAAAAAGGCTGATGAGCCTAGTTTAATCTCAGGCATAAAAGAACAGTTTTCCCAAGTTCCATGGATGGTCGAGAGTCCTGGGGAAGAAACTCGAACCATCTATGAATTATCATGCCAGACTACTTGCCAGTAACATTTCCAAAGGGCTCACATTTGGCTGGATGGTGGCATGGTGGGTAGTTTATACAATAGATACAGAAAACCTATTTCTTACCCACTATTGGGATTTCATTTATGTGGGAAAATTCTTTTCTCCCTCCTTTCTCCTCTCACAAATTTGAACACCCATAGAATAGTGGTAAAATGAATTGAAGTAAATTGGGGTCAATACGAAAGCTTTCTACAGAAAGGAGGTATCCTTTGTGAGTGGTGCATGCCAGCGATTTCCAAAGGAATCTGCACACTAGAATCATCTGGAACACGTTCACAAAAGAGAAATTCCTGCATTCTACTTCAGAGGTTAGGATACAGTGGTCTGGAGTGGAGTCTGGGAATGAGCTTTTTTAACAAGTGATTTGGAAGCAGTCTGTTTGAGGTGCTTTAGGAAGGCTGTGCCTGATACAGGGGATGAACCACCCAAGGAAATAAGAAGTCATGGGCAAAGAAGCTAGGAGAGAAGAAGCATTCATTCTTTCAGTAGACTTTTCCTGATAGAGCCACAAATGGCACAGACTTGGCACCATCCTTAAAAGAGTTCCCAGTCTATACCAGTAGTTTTGGGTCTTCAATATGTGACAGAATCACCTGGGGGATATTCCAGATGTAAGAAGCCAATGTCTCTCCCTAGCATTGTTATTCCGGTGGTGAGAGTGGGGTCCAGACACTAGTGGTCTTTGAAGTTACTCAGGTGGCTCTGAAGTGTAGCCAGGGTTTAGTCAGTTAGGCTTGCAGTAGACATGCTGTTAGAATCCAGAGCTACCAGGGTCTCTCAGAACTGAGAGGGACAAAGGCATTTCCATGTGTTGAGGCACCCGGTATATAAAGAAATAATGAAATGCCAAAACAGGACTAAGTGTTTTCGATTTAAATTTAACAAGTGAATTCTTTTAATATACACAGAATATAATTGTATTATCTGTGAGACAATTGCACAGTATTTATAAATTTGTTATTTCATAGTGCACTGCAGGCCACGGAGTCTGGTAATTGGGTGCTATTTAAACTTGTGTGAGAATTGTTCTCTCCAATCCTGCGGTATGTTTCTGTGCTGACTTGTCTCCCTGGAGGCCCCTCCCGGTGCTGTGGGCACTGAAGAAAAATATTTGACATACTTCATGAGGGTTAGGAAAGACTTCTTAGAATTAGTGCTGATTCTCTTCACATGTTTGGTTATTACATGACTGTAGAATTGTCATATTGTCAAATTATAATAGTCAAACTTTTACAAGACTGCAGTGTGAAGGAAGAAGCAGCTGCAGGGTCATCACTGGGTACCCCCGAGGTGAAGGGTGGTGCTGAAATTAGTCAGGAAAAACAGATCCGACTGGGCCCAGGGATGCCAGTCTCCGCAGCCTTCCCTGTCAGCTGGAATTAGATCATGGCCCTCAGTTTGTGTGTCAGTGAGGCAGGTTAGGAAAAGGTTTAGTCTGAGGGTTTATCTACTCTTTTCTTTGTTTTGGTTTTGGTTTTAATTCTTAAATAATGTGACACACAGCCTCTGGTAACCAGGACTGGTTCTGAAAAGGAAAAAAGGGAGAAAACAAGTTCAGAGATTAGAAAAAAGTCAGTAAAAATGGTTTGGGGGTCTGCAAAAGAATGTTTCTTCACCCCCTAGACATTTTCGTCCAGAACCACTCGGCTCACTAGAGAATGTTTTGCTTGTTTCGGGGTGCAACTCCTTAAAGAGAACAAAGGAGTTGGTTTACTCAGAGTAGAGAGTCTGTTTTGGGAAACATGATGAGACACAAGACTGCAGGAAACTGAGGTACTTGTCAGAGCACCCTGAGTTTATTGCCAGAGAATTTGCCTTTGAGATGACTGACAACACTGTAATCCTATGTAACCCACGAAACTGGGCTGTCTGAAGATTAGCAAGCAGATAAATGTAAGATGAGCCTTGTCTATAACCACTGTATTACCCCACCCCTATACTTTCAACTGTCCAAGAGGTAAGGCCTAAAATCACTTGTGCCGCCGTGTATACTTGGACCCAGCATACTTGGCGTGAGTACTGGACAGACAAGTTCACTGAATTGCACTCATTCCTCCCACAATGTATTTTTCTATGAGTTTTTTGTTTAGTACAATGTCCCTGCTGGGACTGGAACATTGCCCTGATTTTCATTCTACTTTCTGGGCCCTTGACTCTCTCCCTAGTTCTTGCTACTCCTTTTCTTGAACTTAGTTTCCTCATGTCTATAACAGGGTTAGATAAATAATAATAATAATTTTTATAGGTTTCTTATGATGATTAAAATGAATGTAAAATGCTGGCATGGAGTAACTACAGAACAACTGGTAGATGCTTTCACTGTTATTATTATTAATACTCCTAAAATTTTTACTTTAAGCTCCTAGTTACTTAATGGGGCCTTTGTTCCTAATAGTGTAATCATCTTGTTCCAAGATGTTACCTTCAGTACTTATTCTTGTCATTCCCCACTCACAGGCATCTGAAGAGGGATATTGAACCCCACAAACACTGAATTGGTCATGCCCCTTTGGATATGATGTATTCAAATGCTTGTATTATTTTGCTATTGCTGCTATACCAACTGCCACAAGTTTCATGGCTTAACACAATACAGATTTACTATGTTACATTTCTGAAAGTTACAAGTTTGAAATGGGTCTCACGGGGCTAATATCCTAGTATCAACAAGACTATTTCTTTTGCAGGCTCTTGCCTTGCCGTTTCCAGTTCTCGAGACCACCTGCATTTCTTGGCTTGTGGCCACCTTCCATCTTTAAAGCCAGCAATCACATGACTGCAGCCTCTACTTCTGTCATCATATATTTTTTGCTGACTCCTCCCTCCATCTTTTACTTATAAGGACCCTTGTGATTACATTTGGTCCATCCAAATAATTCAGGATAATCTCATCTCAAGTCCCTTTTAATGTATGAGGTAATATATTTACAGGTTCTGGATATTAGGACTGGGAAATTCTTGGGTGGGGGGTCATTACTCTGACTGCCCCACTCAATATCCACACCCCTGTGGCTGCATCAGATAGAAATGGAAAGCCATATCTAGGTATTTTGGAATCATGAATTTCCTCTGGAGAAATCTTTACTACCTCCATTTACAGCTTGAAGCTGTAGGAAACATCTGCCTCACCTGGCCTGCCTCTATATTCACGTGGCATTGATTTTGTCCTCCAGGCCTTTGCTCACATCTTGAATTCACTATGTACTCCTTTCTGCCAATTAAGATTCTGCCCATCCCTTGGGTTTTAGCTTCAGGCCCAGCTTCTATATGAAGTCTTTCTTAAATACTCTTTTTTTATAGGCACCATGAATCCTGTACATCTTCTTGCCTTACATTTTACTTCTATGTCTTTGCTGCATACTTTTTGGGGAGGGGATATGTGGAAGATACACTGGCATTCTCCAGAAAGTAGGTATGTCAACTGTCATTTCAATGTAGGAAGAAGAAGAGTTGGAGACTTATTTTGCATTTAAGTCCCTAAGCATTTTGGACAGCAGAGAAACTGCCAAACCCAGTCCATTGCTTCAAATCTAATAATCCTTTGAGACTGAGCATTTGCTCTTGGTTACTATAACTACGGGTTTGTAGGCGAACATTAGAACATAAAAAGATTTGAGTCTTTCAGCTAGTTAATGAAATTTGGAAAGAAAATCTCCCTAGAAATAAGACCTTAGGACTAATCATGTCTTCTGGTTAAATAATTTCCCTAGCCTTTGCTGAAATTTTTTGTTCAGGATGGGCAACAAAACCAACTTGGAAATGTGTTAGAAAGTGTGTGTCAAAACAGTTTCTTGACTATTTCAGCAAAGGAGTCTGTAAGTTTCATCTTCTAAATTAATGACTACCTGAAAAATAATCATCAAGTTATATAGCAGGATATCTTTTAAGGAAAACAATTGAATTTGTTGTTGATTCATCTGCTGGAAATCCTCTGGAGACATGACAAATATCTACAAATTTTTCTGAACAGACCCTAGGCAAATTGAACCAAGCCAGTACCAAAAGGCATACATGTTAAGAACAATAGTAGAAGCAGCACCCATCTGTATTAAATGGAAAACCAATTAATAAAGCACCCACATCTTCTAGACACCACCATGCTCAAGTATCTAAATGATGGATTGGTTCTTCTATGCTCCTTATGGATATCCCTTGGCTTAGAGATACATGTTAGCTATCAAAATATCTCGTGGACTGCATAGGCCATGCTATTTGCTGGTTATCTGGAAGCACTTCTAAATGTGTGCCTTTGGGGGCTCAAACAAGGCAAAATTAAACCCATTCCAGAAGGGATGAAAACGTAACAATGGGAATTAAATGAATGTATGCCAGAGGCTGATTAAAAAGATATGCCGAGACATATGCTTCATTGATTCTATTTCTATTTTTTGTACACAAATTTCAGCAGTAAACAATTTTTTACAGAGAGCTTAATGTATTGGTGTTGAAAAATTATTTCTCTTCTTGGCCAGTTGTCACTTGAATAACACTCAGAGTGCCTCAGAGGTAATATTTCCATTTGAGAATATTTATGTCTTATGAAGGAAGATTTTGCATAAAGGCCTTTCTTCTCTTTCAGATTTAATTATCCCTTCTTTATCACATTTTTGGGAATTGTTAAGTCTTAGGCTATTTCGACCTATCACCAAAAGTATTTAAAAGTGAAATATCCAGTCTCTAAAACAGTATTTATTTTGGTTGATGTATTGAAACAAATACACTAGTTTGATAAAGAAAGTGGCCACATCAGATGGAACAATTAAGCACTCATTGTGAACACAAATCCCCAAAGAAAGACATGCCAATTTTATTATCCTCAAAATATAGCTCAAATATACTAATTTCTGTCCCACTCCACCACGAATACCCTACCACGACTACCTGGATTATTGAAATTTTCTCCATTCTCTCGGTTTTCTCTCTTGCTTAATGTTGGGCAAAACATGGATGGCACTAGGTACTATGAAACAAGAGATCAGTGCAAATTCCAGAAGCATACATTTTAAATTCAAGTGGCTAACTAAGGGTCCAGGAACTCCAGGGAACAGTTGCAAAGTCATAACTCAAAGGGTTGCTACAGTTACATTCTCTGGAACCTGTGTGAGTAGTGAGGTCAAAGGTAGTTGTTGTGAATCTATCAGAAACTTTCTGTAATCCTCCCTGTCACAGTAATTGAACCTCATGCTTCCTCCCACCCCTTTGGTTAATTCCTGGCTCCTGATCGGGTTCCTCATTACCAGTCTCCTAAATAAAATCATGTTTAATAAACACTTAACATAGAACTTGGCATAGGTCGAGTATTCAACTAATATTGTCTATAAAGTATTCTAATATGAACACTGTACACATATTATCTGTAGAAATGTTATCTATATGTTCACTTCTCTGGCTAGATAAAGAAGCATAGACGGGCATGTGAATACTTTGGAACCCAGATCATTATCATCATCCCTGTTGGAGGCAGATCGGAGGGTCTGAAAACTGGCCGTATTTCCTTAGAACAGAGTAGACCAAGATTATTCTGGGAATCTTAGGTATATGTTTATAGAGTCCTGGTTAATCAAAGTGTTACTGGGTATCACTGAAAGGGCTAAAAAAAATTGAATATCTATCTTGTCTCCTGCAAAAATTTTGCTCATATTCAATGTAGAGAAATTTCAATAGATACTTTTTCTCTCCCAAACCATCCTTTTGAAGTATGTCTCCATGCCTTATCAGAGGAATTGTCTTATATGGTATTTGAGATGTTTTCCAAAGGTAACTAATTTCTCACCTATCTTATTCGCATATATTCCTTGAAAACAGAGCTTTTACTAAAATAAACTCTAGAGTAAAAGGCATTTATTGAAGAGTATGATTTGATTTTATTCTTTTCTGATTTTGTGATCATGTTAGCAATCACTTTTCTGTGATATTTTAACAAACTACTCTGGCCTTGGACAAGGGGTGAACAATAAATAAAAAAGGTAAAGGAGAGAATTTTGCCCTGACTTTATTTGTAGTTGATTTTGCTAATAGAAATAGTTTCAGGAGTCTCAGCTTTTCTGCCTTTGTGGTTATTGTAAAATGATTATAATTTTAAAGACCCACAGGACCCTAGCACCAACTCCCTCATTTTACAGATGGAGAATTCTAGACCTAGACAGGTGACTTTGCTTGGTCATGCTCATACAGCAAATGAAATTCTGGAGATCCATAGAATCTCAATTAGAAGAGAATTCAGAGATCATTTAGGCCAACTTCCAACCCAATTCAGACATTCCTGCCATACCATCCCTGGGCATTGCTTTTTCTTATACATCCTATGACGTGGCACAATGCAACATCCAAGATGAATATGCATTCTTCTGATAAGTAGAACATCAAATCAGTGTTTCAAGCCATTGGTAGAGTCAACCTGAGGCTAGTGATACACTGTAATAACACAATCATCCGAATGAGAATAATTTTTTCAACAACCTTTATGATCTATGTTCCTCAAAATACCATTGTATTGAATGACCAGTTCTATCTATCTTAGACTGGTTTTACTAAATTGACTTTTTATAAAAATCAAATGCCCCCAATAAGTTGTTGAAGTATTCCTAAGGCATTTTTTTTTCTCTTTTGGCCTGACTGAGGTGTCCAGTATATCTTATGGAATAAATAACAACACTAGTTAGAAAAAGAATAATATGGACAGTTGTAGGTGTAATGATGTTTCCAAAATATCAGGAAGTACTATCTAAGCATCCTATTGTGAATATGTTTAAAATATAACAATGTATTTGTGTTTCTTTTTAAACTTTTAAAACAAATAACTAATTTCAAGTTGGTCTTTGGAATGAATACGAATATTTTGTATAGGGCATATCAAGTGTTAGATGGCTTTGGACCTCACTTGATACTAGAGGGCATTGGATGTTTAAGGGGAGGCTAAAAGTGCCAACTGTTTGTCTCAGTTGCATTGTATACCAAATGGGAGGCAACTGAGTTCAAATTGACCGAAGACTGAAACCCTATTACTGGAGCCAGATGAATGTTATAACATATGATAAAAAATAAGCAGGTCTTGCAGGAGTGTTGGCTTCTCTGTTAGATAATAAAGATAAGTGCCTAAGCTTTCTGTATAAAAGGTGTGACAATAGCATCTGATGGATCAATATTATTTGAGAGAGCAAATTTGTGTGTGTGGTTACATGGTGGAGAATAGTAATGATGTATTAGACTTCATTTATTGCCTGAATGTTCATGCAAGAATGTTTCCCCTTTGATCCATCTCATCCTTAACCGCTGGCACTGTAAATGGGAAAGTGAAAGTTCTGAATCACTCTTGGGGCATTAGGGAAAAAAGAAAATGCACAAAATCCTTGCAGGGGGTCTTTTACTAATTAGGGAATAACTGGACATTTGATTTTGTCAGTCTGGTCCAGACTGAGGACCACATATGGGTTATTTGATTTGCCCCAGTGATACGTGTATATACTGTATATAATTAATTAAAATTCAATAATTTATTCAAGAGGTGTTTATTGGACAACTAATATGTGTTAGCCATTCTTTTAGGTACTAGCACTGCAACGGTGAACAGGATATATTGTGATTTCTATATTATTAATTTAAAGACCCTGTATCACAGAAGAGATACAAATAGATGGTAATTATAGAGTGTAGCAATTACTGTGATGGCGGGAAGTACAAAGTGCTCTGTGAAATGAGGGACACTGAATACAGAATCTAAGCTTCAGGGAAGGCTTCCTAGAGAAGCTCTATTTTAAGAACAAATTTGTAGGTAAGGGTTAGCTAAGCAAGTTGGTAAAGACTACATAGGCAAAGGAGAGACTGGGGGAAGTGAATAATCTGGGTGGGTTCAGAAAGTAGTTCAGTAAGACTGGGGCACCAAGGGGCCTCCCTGGTGGTGCAACGGGTTAAGTGCAGCGCTCTGGAGCTGTCTGCCGCTGCAGTGAGAGTTTGATGCCCGGTTGGGGAGATTCCCACATGGCGCGGCAGACCTCTCCTGCGTTGCCCGCTGCTTCCCTCAGCAGTGTATTTCGGTCCATCTGCCTGTTCTGCTCCCCACTCTGTCTTTGGTGAGCCCTCTTACCACCCCGCACCTCTGGCCTGCACCCCAGCTTGTATGCATAAATAAATCTTAAAAAAAAAGACTGGGGCACCGAGAGCAATGAAAGGATTGGTAACAGACATGGCGAAAGAGGTAAGCAGGGTTATTTAGGAGTATACAGGTTATATAGAGATATACAAATTGGATAGCACCTTGTAAGCTATGTAAAAAAGGAAAAAAATTAGACTTCACCTTATTGAAGAAGGGCACTTTTGATGAGTTTTAAGCATTTGGTTTGAAACTATCAACTGGTTTTGGAGACTTATTGTGGAATCTGGGACAGTGTGTGCCCAAAGGAGATGCCATAATTTGCCATTTATTCCCATGTTCCTTGCTTATCCCATATGTCATTGTACTTCCTGCAATCACAGGAATGTCTGATTGCAAAGACTATCACAATTATGGTGCCCACAGAAAGTAGACAGCTCTTGCTTTTTTTGCTGTACACAGCTCTTGGTATTCCAATCTCCTCTTATAAGTCCAGCCGTCTCTCACTTTATCAGTAGTAGCCCCTCTGCAACTGTGCTCTGAAGTTCATTTTCGCATCTATCCTTTTGATCATGTTATATCATCCATCCTGAAAACACCGTCCCTTTTTCTTTATCCTCTTTGCCAGTCCAAATATTATGTTCCTTCATGGAGTAGCTCTCATGTAACCTTTTCGGAGAAAGCTTTCTTCATTACTCCTGACTAACTGATCCTATTGTTCCTTAATTTCCTGGAGCATTTTGAGTCTCTCCTCATGCCCCCAGATATCTATCTAGCACTTCTTTATGTACTCTTTTGTATGGTCTCTCCTTCAAGTCTAGCTCATAAATTTAAGAGAAACTGTTTTTTTTTTTCTGCTGCCTTCTTCATGTTAATGTTCATATCTGACTGACAATGGAGTCATCAAATCAGGACTGGCAAGGTGAGACAAGACTGTATAGTGAAACTTCAGTTTTCCTTCGTTCAGGATGCAGAATGTCTTGGGAAACTTTATCCAGACTTGATGGGACATTTTGAATGGGAAGGGGTACCCAGTGCGGGCACCAACTCACTGATTTTTAACTCAGATGGTAGTTTTGTTGTGGTTATGACCCTGTTCTTTTTCAAGATTTATTTATTTATGCATACAAGAGCTGGGCTGTAGGCCAGAGGTGTGGGGGTGGGGGGGCAGTGGTGGTGGTGAGAGAATTCACCAGAGACAGAATGGGAAACAGAACAGGAGGATCTACTGAAATACACTGCTGAGGGGAGCAGCAGGCGAGACAGGAGAGGTCTGCTGCGCCATATGGGTTAGCTCCCTGGCTGGAGGTTGAACTTAGGTCACAACAGTGATAGCTGATAATGTGAATAATGTGATAGTGTTGAGACCTAACCCCTATGCCACCGGAGAGGCCCCCTATGACCCTGTTGTGCGTGCGTGCGTGCGTGTGTGTGTGTGTGTGTGTGTGTGTGTGTGTGTGTGTGTGAAGTTCTTGGTTTACTCACTGTGATGATTTCTCATAAGTGGCTTGAAAGCAATGATAAGACAGGTGCATATGACAGTATATACACGTGTACATGCATGTTAGAAAATATTTGTGAGAGTAGCTACGTATCTATTTATGCTGGTGGATATTTGATGAGCTGGATAAAGGGAATTTCTTGTTTCAAATAATGAATCCTAGTAGAGCTACAGGTAAGCATAATTTTAAGCAGAGAAAACTTTTGGCATAATCTATCTCTGATATATGTGCCACAGATATCAGTAGCTTAGGCCATAGTGTGTTTTCCCTGTCATTACTTTTCATGTTTGTTTTTATTTTTCCAAATAACATATGAATGCATATTTGTTATAAAATATAATGAGTGCAGAAAATATAGAGTAAAATATGAAATTTCACCTTCAACCACTCTCCCAATCTTACAACTGTCTAGAAAATAAACATTGTTGACCAGTATTTATATTTTCCATTATGTTCTAAAAGTGAATTTCCAAGTATAGGGAAAGGCGCGGATCAATCCTTCCCAATTCAACAAGTAAAATTTTTGGTTTTGGATTCTGTCTTTAGGTTTCTGGAAAGAGAGATCTTTTCATTTTGAGAGACATGTTTGTGTGAGCCTCTATGCTTGTGTATATTGGAGGAATACATGTCTCATTTTTTAAAAGATGACTTTGCATGCATTTTCCAAATATGTGAATTGTTGAAGTCTTCATGGAGTGAGGGTAGGAATTCAGTTAGTTACTGTAAATAATCCTCTGGTAGTCCAGTGATTTTTATGGTTAGTTCTTGCTATCTTTTGACCTCTTTGAGATAGAACCTTTTAGACAATGTATCAGGAAATGCAAGGATGCTCTTCTCTTTACAAGGTAATTTCAATGGTTTTAGACAGAGACAGAGACAGTCATCACAACTAGAGGCTTATTGTTATGTTTTTTACCACTTTGAATTGAATACTGACTTAGGGTTTTTTTCCCCTTAACAGTGTAAAACTTTCAGAGCTACTCAAAAATTTTCTTCTAAATATCAATGCAATATGGTAGAAATCAAAGTTTCATTGGTTTGACATGTGGGTTGGTGATTCAATTGATCATGAATTCCATTCTACTTACAAGAGTGGATTTGCCAAGTAGGGAAGTTTCTAAGTAGTTAGTGGTTAAAAATGGTTTTGTTACTTCTGTTTCTCTCGAAATTAAAATAATTTAAAATGCCAATTGAGTCATGGCAAAGAGCTTTGTATCTGCCAAGTCATCCTCTATAACTCTATAAATGAGGGATGGATTAAGGAACTCAGAAAAAGACCTTAAAAAAGGGAAACTAATGCAAATCACAGTTTGTGTCCCAAGAATAAGGAAGCCCAGAAGTGGGAAAATGAGTTTGTTTGTATCTGAATAAGTTCTCATTGAAAATGTTTGTCCTTTCTTGGGCTAATGTGTTAGTGTACAAGACTGAAGTGATAGCTAAGGATTCCTTTCCCAACTGGACCAGCCAGCTATATCTTTTTCCCCCTTGTTTTCTCTATATTCTACTCCAAATATAGACACACTGACTGGCAAACATTCACGATGAAGTCTAGAGAAGGGATTCTATGTACTAGTGCAAACCAATGCCCACCAACAAACACCATAAATTCCAACATCTTTCTTTATCTTTACTCTTTACATTTTGCTGGACAATTGGGAGCATGAAATACATATGAAATGGATTCCAGTTTCAAGGAAGTGTATACATAGGTGTGTATGCATGTGTATGCACATGGATGATCACAGCTGTGCTCACTAATGTGTGTGATATATAAACATAGTGTTAAACATGTTGGAATCACTATAGGGTTTAGTAAAAAAGGCCAAGAGAATGACTGTACTTGGTGATACTGGAATGGTTTCCAAGACTAGGTCTTAGGTGGTGAGTGGCGAAAAGGGGGAAAATGGGGGAAAGGATAGGTGTGAAAGTGAGAGTCCTAAAAGTGTCTGCTATGTTTGAAGGAGGAAAATATTTCAGGGTGTCAGGCTGAAGTATTTTTAAGGAGCTTTGGGGTAATGGCAGAGCAGGTTGTAAAAGGAGGAAGGAGCAAAATTGTGAAGGCCCTTATTTGTTGCATAAAGAACTACACACTAAAGTGTGTAGGGGTCACTGAAGGTGCGGGGAATTATGGTACATCAGTATTGCTGTTTGCTAAAGCTTTTGCTTCAGCCAATAAAAACTTGAAGTAGGGTTACGATGGCCCACATTTAGTCTTCGATCTACAGCTTGTTCAATAGAAGGCTTTGTTTTAGTCATTGCATCTAATGCAGATGTTTGCTGTCAACCAATGATAATATACACACATTTGGGTTTTACTGCCACTGTCACTGCAATAGGAAAAGGGTACTCACAAAGGTTTACATAGAACTCTTGGACCTTTGGGATCCTAAGATTTTTCACAGTGGTTACTTTGAATACTCTCATCTTCTCTATGAGATAAAAACCTTATAAAAAGATTCCAGTGTTTCTTCCATCTTTGTATCTCTTCCCTTTTGCATTCTTTTATCTTGACAAGTGTTTATATTTCATAGAAGGATTTGATTAATACTATTAAAATTTCTTTCAAGGTCTTGTGTCTGTACTGCAGAAATTTTGTTTATTGTCTTCCTGGTCATTATTACTGACATAGTCTGTGAAGTAAAGGAAACTACTGTGTTTGCATACTGGCTTGAAATAATCATCAATAGTCATTTATGAATAAACATATAATCTGCCTTGCTCTGTGTAGTTTTGTGCGACCTCTTCACCACAGAAATATATTGCTGAGGTTCCAGGTGACCTGTCTTAAATGCCAAGCAGAAAATGCAAAAATACATAGCAATCTATGATGCCATAGTTTCAGGTATTAGAGCTATACTATTAAAAAATTGGGAATTCTTTTGTGAGAGAAATCTAGACTTGATGGGAAATGTGTCACAACCAAGTTAATTTCACTTTGGCTTATGATACCCACTGGAACTGAGATTTGGGTAAGGATGCGCTCCAAACCAATTACTTAAGATTGTCTCATTGATGGGCCTCCCTGGTGGCGCAGCGGTTAAGCGCTGCGCTGTGGAGCTGTCGGCAGTGGCCATTTGAGATGGACGCCCGGCCGGGGAGAATCCCACATGGTGCGGCAGACCTCTCCTGCCTCGCCCGCTGCTCCCCTCAGCAGTGTACTTCTGATCTGCCTGTTCTGCTCCCCGCTCTGTCTCTGGTGAACCCTCTCGCAGCCCCACGCCTCTGGTCTGTACCCCAGCTTGTATGTATAAATGGATAAATCTTTAAAGAAAAAAAAAAGATGGTCTCATTGATGGTGATCATGTAAAACTTCCCAGGATTTATACCCCTTAGAAGGTTCACTTCATCACACTTGATAGCTCACAGCCATAGAGGGTATTTAGAATCCTGATAGCCATCTCTACTGAATGGTAGGTTAGTAAGAGCTGACTCTGAGGGAGTCCATGTGCAGATCTTTTAGTAAGTCTGTGAGTGTTCAAAGCCTTGGATGTGTCTTAGCAGCTGATTCAAGATTAGCTCAGGTGGGTGTGGAGTTACAGATGCTCAGAGCTCTAAGAGCCAAGATTTTTCTGAATCAAAGCTGGAAATCAGCACAACCTCTCCCCACTCTTTACATGTTCTGCGAAGAGAAGAAATGTGCAGATCTATTCTGGTCACTCAGTCTCATTGAATATTTATGGAAGTTCTTAGGCGAGTGAAATATTCCCAGATATCTCTTAAAGCTGAAACAGGCAGCTTGGAAATAGCTAACCGGCAGTACTGGGTTTGTCTGTGTAGGTTAGCATAAATTAAAAAATAAATCACACAGGAATTGTCAAATGTGCTATGTCGTGGTGATAGCCTATAAAATTAGTGAAATCTAGATTCTGAAATCTAGCGGATTAGGAGGAAAGAAAAGCAAATCAAAATTAAAAGGAAAAAGATGTATTTTTTTTTAAGATTTATTTATACGTACAACCTGGGGTACAGGCCAGAGGCGTGTGGTGGCGAGAGGATTCACCAGAGACAGAGTGGGGAGCAGAACAAGCACATCAGAAATACACTGCTGAGGGGAGCAGCGGGCGAGGCAGGAGAGGTCTGCCGCACCATGTGGGATTCTCCCCCGCCAGGCGTCGAACTCGCATCGCTGCTGCCGACAGCTCCACAGCACAGCGCTCAACCGCTGCGCCACCAGGGAGGCCCGAAAAAGATGTATTTTTAAGCAACTGTCAGTGCTTAATGATGCAAGTACTTGATTTTGGTGACTAACAGGATAGAGGATTTTGTTTTATTCCAATGCCTTACCATGTTGTGTCACTCCATGTGTTTAGTTGTTTCTGAACTATTTTCCTAAATTTAGGGCTCTTTTAATAAAAGATCTCTTGATTGCAAAAAAAACAAATTCATTCCATAAAGTTCAGGTAAAGATGATTTGTTATAAGAAAACAATAGCCAGCATCAGAGACCTAGGAACCAAAGCACAGTCATAATGCTTGAGAAGTAGAGTTGGAAAGGTTCTCTTTTTTCCTAAGCGTTCTCTTTTTCTCAGGAACTGGGGAAGATTGATTGCCTTGTGATTCAACTTAACGGTTTTCCTATCTCCTGTGCCCGATAACTTTGAAGCCCCCTCTCATTCTGACTCTGGGGCCAGCCATTTGACTTATCTTATTTGGAACAGAGGCTTGAAGAGCATGCACACATTTCCTGTCTTACTCTTCTGATTTTTCCATGAGAGTATTCCTCGGTTAGCCTGCAGGACAATGATACACACAGAACAGAGTCAAGTCAGCTCAGTTGTCTCAGCTGCAGCTCTGAATATTTGAGAAAGTCTGGTTAATATTAGCAAAGCTACCAGCCAATGCATGAGTAATTCCATCCAGCCTCGATCAGATCTGAATAACTGCCCAGCCAACACAGAGATGCAAGAGCAAATATAGATGTTTATTGTTGTATGCTACTAATGTTTTCTGGCCTTTTATTCAGTAATTTTGTGGAAAACAGATAATGGAAACATGGAATAAACTGTCCCTTTCATTCCTATTTCTTCCTGCTCCCTTCCCTCCCTCTCTTTTCCCATCTTGTACATTGGCCAGTATCACCGAAGTGCCGTCTGCCTGAACTTAACAGTTTAGTGCACATCACCAACTACAGTCCTTCTGTCTCTGGGTTCAAATTCTTGACATAGGAAAAACTCTTGATTAATCTATGGAAAGCCGATGATTAGTTCTCTTTGAGTCAGGTGTCCACCCAGTCCAATCAATCATGGTTAGGGTGGTAAGTAGTGGTGAAAGGAGAATGATGAATGTCACATGTTCTGGGGAGATTTAGATGAGGCAGTTCTTCTTACAAAGGGACTTTGGCCAGAAACACCACTGTAATTTATATCTCTATTAGAAAGGCAAGCCTAAAATGTAGCAAGATACACAGAAAATTCTATTTGTAGATCAGTACACCAAGCTAAAAGAAATAGTGCAAACAAATTCTTTCAGATGTGCCAATAATACTCATAGTGTACAGGGCCTCCCCGGTGGCACAGCGGTTAAGCGCTGTGCTGTGGAGCTGTTGGCAGCGGCGACGCGAGTTCGAAGCCCGGCCGGGGAGAATCCCACATGGCGTGGCAGACCTCTCCTGCCTTGCCCGCTGCTCCCCTCAGCAGTGTGTTTCTAATCTGCCTGTTCTGCTACCCGCTCTGTCTCTGGTGAACCCTCTCGCCGCCCCACGCCTCTGGCCTGTACCCCAACTTGTATGTATAAATAAAAAATAAATCTTAAAAAAGAAAAAAAATACTCATAGCGTACATTCATGAGTCTTGGTTACATTATAGACACTGCAATGAATATTTTACCATATTTAATCTTCACTACAATGTTATGAATGTGACTTATTATCATTCCCATTTTACAGGTAGAAACTGAGGCTTGGGGAACTTAAGTTGCCTTCTGTTATACAGTTAGAAAAAGAGAGTCAGAAATGGAATTTAGGTTAAGCTGAGTCCAGAGCCCATGAACTTTATCCTTCTTCAATTACTGCCTCTACCATTTTTAGAATGACTAGGAGGGTAAGCTTGTGTCAACTGATATTTAATGGTAGGGCTTGCCAGGTGCCTAGTTGGGCAAGTGGAGGTCAATTAACCTATGATTCAGAAGGTGATTAGGAGGAGTGCTGCTGGGTATAACATTCTTGCTTCCCTCCTTAGCGATCAGCTTAACTACTCTTTGGAGATTAATGACAATTTCCATTTACTGTACTCAGATTTCACAATTCAGTTAGCAGGTAGGCTCTCACTGAATCTCTGTTTCCAGCCTTATGTCCCACCTCCACCCTCTGCAATCTTTGGTGTTATGTTCAAAGCCTCCCACGTTCAATATCTCCAGAGTAAACCCCTTGTCTTCTTTGGGAAGGAAGATAGTGATTTGGCTGCGCAGGGTAGAGGTTTGGGAAATGGAGATCCAATTGCTCAGTAAAAGACTGAATCAATCTCAGTTTCCTGTACTGTGCATCATCCCTGCCTTCTGTGGTACCCAGGGCCTTCAAGACATGTCATTTCCTTTGTTCTGAAGGAAAACTGACTTTTCTCTAAAGAATTTCATCTACCTATATAGGTTCTTTGTAACATCTCCACTGTGCTAAATTAATTACTTCACCTACATTTACTTTCAGTCTTCAAAAATTTCATTAAATCTAATCCTCTGTCTCTTTATTCTCTGCCCTTGTGAATTTATCTATTCTGAAATTTCGTTTACAATAATTACAGTTGGGATTTTGAAGTAGAGAAGATCAATATGTGATTTATCAACTATGTTTGGGAAATTACCCTCCCCCGCCACGAGCTTTTAAATAGTAACTTTTTCATTTTGGGGGTTGTTTCAAGCTTTATCTGAAAAATTTATCAACAATGTTAGTAAATGTTAGCATCACTTCCTTATGAAGTTTCCAAACAAATAAGCCGAATACTTAATAAATTCTGAGCACAGTGAGGTGATGTTTTCCACTGCAAATTTTAACTTGATAGTACTCTAATTTTAATAGTATTCTCACTTCCAAACTTTTCTTATCTAGGGCTAGTATTATCTGGGAAGTATTCATTCATCTTAGTATTCATTCATCTTAATCTCTTCCTGGGCAAAGGTATAACCCTTGACCTTCACCTTGGAGAAGATGAAGGTCAATGTGAAGCTGACATTGAAATACCGGAAACTCTACCTTATTGCTTATTCCTACCACCAGTATTATCCCTAGTTCATGATTTGAGATTCACTTTGGCCTCATGTACTTTTGTAGTTTGTATATGATATAAGGGTATATAATATTTTAAAAGATTAATTAGATTAATTAATATTGGTTCCCCAGAAATTCATGTGAGTAGTACTTCTAATAGTAACCCACTCAAGTAACTAACATCAAAAATGTTCAGTTCTGCCTAGGGAAATGCTCTTTCGAAGGACTACCAGGGTTTTTGAGGGCTGGTATATGCTCTCTAGTCTATAGGAATCTTTTTTTTTATTTTTTAAAGAATTAACCTACTGTTATTGTTATGTAAAAACAGACAGGCCTAAGCAAGGCCTCATATTTGTAACCCCTTTCATTTTTATTAGAAAACTAGTTGAACATTTATAGAAGTTGTAGGCATTTAAAAGTATTATATACTATTATAGTTATTGATGGAATTTTCACTAAATTTCATGAAAATTTTAGTGGGTTTAGATCACATGAGGTTAAACTAATACTTTGATTAAGATTGACTAGTGTCTTATTTGGTTAGATAAATTTCCTCATAAAAGTTGTATCTTATTGAGGGGATATTTTTACTAGACTAAAGCCACTTTATTGACTTTCAAGCAATTAGTTCATTCATTCAGCACATATGTTCAAAGTCCTATCCTGTCCCAGGTACTTTGTTAGGTCACTATAACTTTGAAGACCTTATAGTCTAGTGTAAGCAAATGAAATATACAAAACATTGCTGTATAAGATAGCTGTCATATGAACAACGTAAGTAATATCTTAGGGAAGACAGGATAACTACTTCAACAAGTAGTGACCAGGTAATATATGCTATTTGAGCTAGACTTTATAGTTTAGTTAACAAAGGTAAAAGAGCTTAAGAAGAAAGAATGCCATAATAAAAGTCATAGAGAACAGTGAATATGAGATTTTGATTGAGGGCTATGATTCATATTGTGAATTAATGGAAAATAAGACTGAAAAGGCAGGTAAAAGCTACCCTATGGAGAACTTAAATGTCAAGTAAAGTAGTTTAGGTTTTAATTTGTAGTTTAAGCTTTAATTTGTACTTGGTAGGGTGATATAGAGGTTTTTGAATGGAACTATGAAGCAACTGGGTATTGGTTGGATGATTTAGGAAGGAGATGCTAGAGGCAGTTAGGTTAACTAGGACTCGGAAGAAGTCATCTGGCTACGAGGAAATTGGAGATTGGACTACAGAGATGATATTGAGATTTCAAAAAGATTTATAAATAGCTAACTTACAGGTTGAGGCAACTGGCTGGATACTAGGAGAAAGAAGTGTTGAAGAATCTACAATAATTGATGTTTTAAATCTAGGTGTCATATGGTAATTTCAACAGAAATAGGAAAGCACTAGATGGTGGAAGAAATAGTGAGTTTAATTTGTTTAGTTTGAGGTTTCTGTAGAATCCAGATAGAGGTGTCCAATAGATAGATAAATAAATTTGGAGCTTGGGGGAATGGTTGGACTAGAAATACAGATTGTACTCATCTTCTTAAAGAGATAGCTACTCCAAGGGGGTGAATAACCTCTTCAAAGTGGGAGAGGACACACAGAGAAATAGGTCAAACATTGGGAAAGGAATCAACCAAGGAGACAGAGGGGGAGCATTAATAGAGGTAAGAGTAGAGTCAAGAGAATAAACAGAAGACACTGAAGGAGCAAGTTGTTGGTCTAGGGTGATAAGAGCAGAAGAGAAACAACTTTTCTAGTTGTTCTGGACTGGAGGCTTGTTCTGCTAAAACTAGTTCATAATAACCAGAAGTAGAAGACTTTCATTTTTATTTCACTATTGCAAAGTCCTTTCTTCTAGGAATATGTATTTTATACTCAAAATAATATTACTATAACATTGTTGTAACTATAAAATAATACATATTTTAAATAAATGCATTTATATAATTGTAAATGATGAAAACAATTACCCATAATGTTAGTATTTATCATTTGTGTGTATTTCCTTCCACCAATTTTCCTGTGTTTATCATAAAATCTAGTATAAGCACTTGCCAGCGTTCTTCACAAATTAGTCCTGAAAACACAATTCTCTCAAGTATCTTTTTCCACTAAAATTATTTGGTGAGTTCTCCAGGTTTGTTTTTAAAACACTTTTCAATAATCGAATAATATTACTTTTACAAATATATCAAAATATTCTTGTTACCTCACAATTGGATGTTTGTTCTAAATATTGCTCTTATAAAATAGTAAGTAATATCTATCATTTGTTTTGGTTCTTTGGTTTGTATCCTTAGCAGCGAATTTACTAAGTTCAAAGTTATGAACGCCATTTTAAGTGCTTATGATACATTTACCAAATGAATTTCTATAAAAGTTATTGTAGTTTGCTTTTTACCTTTGTAGGGAGGATATGACATAGTTTTTAAGTAAAGTGACTCCTGAATTAACTGAAGGTTGTCTTTAGTTTCCATCTCCCCGGGCTACCATTTTTCCACAAAACATTTTTATGAGCATAATTAAGAAATATTACCAATGAGCGCACATGGCAGAAGTGTGTAATTTAATTTAGAATGATTTAGGGGGGTCTTGCACCACTCTTAACTTCTTTCAAGCATAAATTGCAGACAACTAACTAATAAAATTCCCATATATATGCCTATCAAATGCTAAGGTCATCAAGTAGCTTGTACCTGAAAAAGTACATAAAACTTTTCAATGTGAATGATAGAAGATATTTAAATTTACTTAATAACTGTCAATGAATTTGACCCAGTAATATCTTTTATTCACTTTTCTTCCTCATCTTTAGGTTTTCCAGTCTCTAGAAAACACATAGAAGGATACACAAGTAATTACTAAGAGTGGCTACTTGGCAGGGCGTTGGGTGCATTGGTATCTGGATGTATGATGAATGAGGTGGGAGGGACTTTTGAGCCATGTCAATGTCTTAATGATTCTACAATGAAATCAAACACAATATCATAATTTTCTGACATTTAAAAGAGCAAAAAATATAAAAGAATGTCAATTGCAGTATACGTCATGAGAACAACAAATTGGGAATTCTTACTATTCATTAAGTGGAGAAAGATGATTATATTGTAGTGTAGTCGAAGAGTTGATAGGATTTGGTCACCACTTGAATGAAAGGTATGACTATCAGATTTCTAGCTTGGGTGGGTTCTGGTACCATTAGCTGAGAAAGGAAGTAGAGGAGGTATGATTGTGGGTAGGCCAATTATGAGTTCAGTTTTGGATATGTGTAAGAGGTGTTTTTGGAACATCAAGGTAGATATGTCTAGTAGGCATTTGAATATTTTAGTCTGGGACTAATAAGAGAGTTCACGATGGCATTTATAGATGTGTGAGATATCAGCATAAGAGTGGCAGTTAAGGACACATACATGGACAATATTCAGCAAGTGAAGAGAGATTGAAGTCATGTCTTATTACTGAAGATATTATTTTCATAGGACAAAAAACAACATTGTTTTATAGAATTACACATGATTTATAAGGACACTAGCATTTTTGATATTCTTAATTTTTCCCATTTTATCTTCTAGGTGTTTTGTGCATTTTTCTTATTCTGGGTAATATAAAGCCAGTGTGATATGTGACTGGTTGGTTCTGGGTGAAGATTACACTATACCTTCTTGAGGTCAGGAATAAGATTCTGAAAGATCTAACACAAAGAAAATGTAAAGCAATAATATCTTTGGGTGATTGGGCCAGTTGTTCCTTAGGTAGGCTTTAGGGAAAGATAAAGAGACAAGAAAGAAAAGACAATATTTTATTGAGCACCTTCTATTTATCAGAAACTGTTAGGTACCTATATATACATACATATATATACATATATATATATATATATAATAGGTATTTTATATATAGGTATATATAGGTATTATATATATTATCCTATTTAATTTTAACAATAGATCTATAATGGCAGTATTTTACCCATCGTTTACAGAATGTATAACTGAGACTCAAATAAGTTATTTACTTAAAGTTACTTTTGAGGAAATGTCTAGCAAAAATCAGTGTTTCTCAGTCCTGGTGTATATCAGAGTCATCTGTGGAACTTTAAAAAAATACTTATTTCAGGGCTCCCCAGGGGATTTTAGTTCAGTAGCTTTTTGGTGTGGTCCTGGTAATATAATTTTAGTATGCTTCATGGATGCTTCTGTTGTGCAGTTAGGGTGGCGGTTAAGAGCACCAGCTATGTTGAAGGGGATGGATTTTGAAGGACTGATAACAAAAATTTACAAGGAACTCACACAACTCAACAAAAAAAAGCCAATAACCCAATCAAAAAATGGGCAGAAGAGCTCAAAAGGCACTTCTCCAAAGAAGAAAAGCAAATGGCCAACAGATACATGAAAAAATGCTCAACATCACTTATAATCAAGGAAATGCAAATCAAAACCACTATGAGGTACCACCTCACACCTGAGAGGATGGCACACATTAAAAATACAGGCAACAACAAATGCTGGAAAGGATGTGGAGAAAAAGGAACTCTTCTACACTGCTGGTGGGAATGTGAACTGGTCCAACCACTATGGAAAGCTGTATGGCGATTCCTCAAACTGCTCAACATGGAGCTTCCATACGACCCAGCAATCCCACTTTTGG
>PVIJ01013498.1:0-18230 GCA_004024925.1 Scalopus aquaticus
TTTCTTTCTGGCTTATTTCACTGAGTATGATCCCCTCTAATTCCATCCATGTCGCTGCAAATTGCATGTGTTTATCTTCTTTCCATGATGAATAGTATTCCATTGTGTATATGTACCACATCTTCTTGATCCAATCATCTATTTTTGGACATCTGGGTTGCTTCCATACCTTTGCTATTGTGAACAGTGCCGCAATGAATATATGGGTGCATGTATCCTTTTGGATTAGTGTTTTTGTGTCCTTTGGGTAAATTCCCAAAAGTGGGATTGCTGGGTCGTATGGAAGCTCCATGTTTAGCAGTTTGAGGAATCGCCATGCAGCTTTCCATAGTGGTTGGACCAGTTCACATTCCCACCAGCAGTGTCGAAGAGTTCCTTTTTCTCCACATCCTTTTCAGCATTTGTTGTTGCCTGTATTTTTAATGTGTGCCATCCTCACAGGTGTGAGGTGGTATCTCATAGTGGTTTTGATTTGCATTTCCTTGTTATAAGTGATGTTGAGCATTTTTTCATGTATCTGTTGGCCATTTGCTTTTCTTCTTTGGAGAAGTGCCTTTTGAGCTCTTCTGCCCATTTTTTGATTGGGTTATTGGCTTTTTTTTCTTTTTTTGAGTTGTGTGAGTTCCTTGTAAATTTTTGTTATCAGTCCTTTATCAGATGTATTGTGTGCAAAGATCTTTTCCCAATTGGTAGGGTGTCTGTTAGTTTTGGTTAATATCTCTTTTGCTGTACAGAAGCTTTTTATTTTGATATAATCCCTTCTATTTATATTGTCTTTCACTTCCTTAGCTCTGAGGGATGTGTCTTTCAAGATTTTGCTGAGATGTATGTCGTGTAGAGTTTTGTCTGTATTTTCTTCTATACATTTTATGATTTCAGGTCTTACATCCAGGTCTTTTATCCATTTTGAGTTGACTTTTGTGCAGGGCGTGAGGTAGTATTCTAGCTTCATTTTTTTTTTGAAGGAGAGTCATTAAAAAAAAATCTTAAGTTTTTCCTTACCCTTTCAGTTTTTCTTTACCCCTTTCCTTTTTTAATTTTATCTTGCTTTGTTCTGTAAAACAAATCATATGTTCATTTCTTAAGTTGATATTATGGTATATATTCAGTGACTTTCCATCTCTATATATAAAACCCAGATTAGGGTCACTTCCCCTCACACTAACCATCATTTGCATGCATCTTTTTTTTTAAGATTTATTTATTTATGCACACAAGCTGGGGTACAGGCCAGAGGCGTGGGGTGGCGAGAGGGTTCACCAGAGACAGATTGGGGAGCAGAATAGGCAGAGTGATGGAAATAGACTGCTGAGGGGAGCAGCCGCGAGGCAGGAGAGGTCTGCTGCACCATGTGGGAATCTCTCGTCTCCACAGCGCAGTGCTTAACCGCTGTGCCACCAGGGAGGCCCATTTTGCATGCATCTTATATGTCCAGTTTCTACATTTTTGGTTTCACCAGATGTTTTGTAATGGCTCTCATTCTCTCTTACAAATAAAGACCCTGACATATTAATTAAAAACAATCTTCTAGTTAGGTCAGCTAGAGCAACATATGTTAGGCAAAATCTCCTAGGTAATGACAGGACCAGGATCTTAATCTAAACTTAGAGAAGGCATATAATTTGGGAAAACTAAATCAGCATGCACCTGACACACACTAAATGGCATTTGAGTAACTGTGAGAATTTTACTAATATTAGAGGGAAACAGTTCTATAAACTTTACAACTAAGAGAAACAATTATATTTTCATCCCTTTTATGCTTACCATAGTAAATATTTTAAACTGATTGAGACTACTGTTCAAACATGCAATCACAAGCTTGTAATTTATAGTTCAAAAATATAATTGCTTTTAAATCTTTAATCAAGTCAAACTAAATACACTGAAAGTTAAGGAATTCAAATATTTCAAACACATTTTATCTTAACCTAAACTTCCCAGAGACTAAGAGCATTAGAGAAAGGATTTATTTACATAGATGACCTAGTTGGGTAGTGATCCTGAGGAGTGGAAATGAGGGACAGAAATGAGAATGGGCACCAGAGAAATCTAACTTTCTGGTTGCACTTGTCTCCTGAAAATGGCTCATGCCACAGTATTGGGGAGAGTCCTCTGCCAGGAGCAAAGGTGTGCTGCATGGCATGGAGAGGTGCAGTCACATTTCAAAGAAATAAAATTGCTGAAGCAATAGTTGTGCAGAATGTTTTTAGTTAGATGTGGTCCCATTTATTTATTTTTACTTTTGTTTCCCTTGATCTTGGAGCTGATTACCCAGAGGCATCTCTGAAGACAGTATTTTACCTATGATTTCTTTTGTTTTTTATTTTATTAGACTGACTTACATGAGACTTACATTAAGTCTTTAATCCATTTTTGTGTATGGTGTGAAATAGTGGTCTAATTTCATTCTTTTGCACATTGCTATCCAGTTTTCCCAAAATTATATCTTGAAGAGACTTTGCTTTCTCTGTTGTATGTTCTTGGCTTCTTTGTTGTAGATTAATTGCCCATAGAAATGTGGATTTATTTCTGGACTCTATTCCCATAGTCAATATGTCTATTTCAATAAAGCACTGTACCATTTAAATTACTAAAGTTTAGTAATTTTGTTTGAGGTCTGAGAGTGTGATATCTTGTTCTTTTTTTTTTTTTTTTTTGGTCAGGATTCATTGGGCATTTGGGGTATGTTTTGGTTCCATATATACCTTAGTAAGAAACTCACATAATGCTATAATGCAATGTTACTTCACTTGAAAAAAAAAAAAAGCCAAAGAAACAAACTCAGAATTGAATTCACACAATTAGTAAGTGACAGAGCTGGAATTTGAACTCAAGGAATCTGAATTCTGCATATTTGAATTCTAGATCTTACATTCTTAAACATTAGGCTGAATTGTCTGTGATCTAGTCAGTAAGTATTATTTCCTTCAGAGGCAGTGGTCTGGGAGACAGAGTAAGGAATTGTTAACAGGGTATCTCTCACTTATTTGTGTGTAAGATTCCTTCTCAGTATCCTGTTAGTTATAGGAGCCTCTCCAAAGGAAAGTTGTGGTTTATTCACCATAAACACAATTTCATAAGTATTTTTCACCTTTCTCATATTACGCCATGCTGTATTCATCAATCGTGTGTTAAAGTTCCCTAATTTCATTTACCCCCTCAAATTTTTTTTTCTGGAATCATTGCTTCCAGCATAGAACTTTTCCAAATTTCTATCAAAAAATAAATGAGAATAGGAAGAACTATTCCTTTAACCTCTATTCACTTTGTTCGGGCACTTGCTTACCAGTATAGTTCTGTTTGAGACAGCAAAGACCTAGCACACAAAGGAAAATGTACACATCTAAAACATTTCCCATCATCTTTTTGTAAAATGACTCTTGGATTTTATTCCTCTACCATTCTTTTACTTCTCCACACATGCATGTTTGTTTTTCTTTTCTACTTGCAAACTCGGGGATTAAATATAGATGAAATCATATTCTCACCTCCTAGGCGTAGAATATTTTTATTCATTCCTATTACAAAATATAAGTGATAAAAGCAAATTAGATTTCCTACATCTGTTTGTAAATGTATAAAGAAATTTTCCATAAGTGAAAAAGGTTATAAAATAAATTATCACAGATTTTTAAAGCCAACTCTTAAGTGTTTTGGTAAATAAGAATGCTATACTTAGCCTGATGGTAGATTAATTCAAGTAATCTTTTTATACCTGGATTAAGATAGTACATTATGTATTTATTTTATCGTAATGTAATGATGATTAAACTTTCAAAGGCATATATCTTTGTGATTCAACCTAATCTGAATTGCTATTTAAAAAGTAATTTTCTCACCAGGATTTTATATCATCTTATTTTTTATATGTAGGTAGAGTAGAAACTGAATAAAAGACATTAGACACAAAGATGAGTCACAGTCACATTCAACTGATAATCATTGAGATCCATAGTGGTCAGGAAATGTAATGAGCACTTAGGATCCAGCATCATTCAAAATTCATGAAAATTCATAAAGTAAGGATTACTCTTCTAGCTGAATGCATGTGTTTACTTTCTTTACCATTTATTTACTTTACAATTGAAGGCCAAGCTGTTAAATAAATGGTAGATATAAGTGGATCTTCAGGTGAACTTAGTCCTGTGGTCTTCTTGGGAGTGAACAAAGAGGGTTCCAAGTTCAGCATTTTCAGCCTCTCACAGGGAAGAATGGGACTGCAGAGCCCTTGTTAGATGGGGTGCATTAGAGTGAAATCACTAGCTTTGGTGATAGAGAGGCTCTTGGCATATTTAACAGAACAAAATGTGTAAGGAATTTAAAAGGATAAGTGTGAAAGTAGAGATGATGTTTGTTTGTACAGGGAGATGCTGACTGGTTGGCATTTGAAATAAGGACTCCTTTATCACCTCAGAGTAGAGTCAGACTTCTAAAAACAGTTGTCACTACTCATTGCCACCATTATCTCCTTTTTCTTTATGCTTTGGCTTTCAGCCATATCACTTTGCCAAAATTTCATTGACACCAGTGTTCTTAAATTCAATGCATATTTTTCAAACCTTTCCCCTCACTACCTTTTCATAGTAAAACTATTGATTGCTCTTTTCCATCTCTTGAAAAATTCTTCCATATAGGCTTGTCCCTGTATACTCGCTGTTCTGATTACACTGGTCAACAAATTTTTACTAAAGTCATGCTACTGAAATAAAATTAGTCATTTCCTATCAATTTGTATGTGCTCAATACAAATATGAGTCAAATTCTAATTTTGGCTCTAGTTTTTTTTTGTAATCTGCAATAAATTGGTGTTTACATCATGAAATGCATGCCAATAGTAATAGGCCTACGGTTAATACCTGTAAAAAATCAAATCATAGACTACTTCTTAGATTTCTTCACTTGTCTCTTGAACAGCTGTTCAGGAATAGAATAGATGAAAGATGGTTTCCATTGTGCAAAAGCACAGCCTTAAGACTCAGTTTCGAAGAGTCTAGAAATAGTCTCCATTCTTGTGGGTCATGAGTGATTTCTAATGCATTCATGAGGCCCTCAATATCGGAACAGAATACCAGAGTACTTTCCTTTCTGAAGAAAGGCTCCAACTGCTGGTGGCACTTTGGATATAAAGGAATTGTGACATGTTCGTCTAGAATATTCCATTGTTGGAGTCTTGATCCTAGCAACTCTGCTAGGATTTTGTTTTTAGATAAGTCCAAATCATGAACCAAGTTATTTAGTTCTTCTGGTGTTAGCCTATGTGGGGTTGGTGATGCACCACAATGAAAATCTGGATCACTGCATGCTGATGGAACAGGAGAAGAACAGGTCAGCTCACCCTTGTCCTCATCAGATGAATCAAGAGACTATTCTGCTGGAGGTTCTGGAATAGGAAGTCCCTTGCCATGTGGAACTGGTCTCAATGCAGACGGAATGTTTGGGTAGACTATTCTCGACTTCTTTTGCTTCGTTATTGCGCTGGAAAGAGCAGGAACCAAGCAGAAGTCAATCTTTTATGTGGTTGCTTGGCTCTCTCCACACCGTGGGGACTGCAAATGGCACTGATGGTCTTCTGCCATTTCACCACTGTAAAAGCTGTGTTGTACATGTAGCACAGCATATGTGCAGGACCCAAAGCTTGTCTTGGTCAACCAGCCTTGCATCCAAAGTAAAGATGACAAGCCTTCTTCACTTGAGAAGTGATGCTTTTCTTCTGGTTGGTAAATGTCACTTCCTCACAAATAGAGCAGAAATTGTCCACGCTATTTACACACTTTCAAGGCATTACTGTTCTGTATTGTGCCTAATTGGATAAAATAATAACAGTTCTATGGAACAGTAGCTTAAACTGTCTCGCGCAAAGTCTGAAATATTTTCAATACTCAACCTTTCCAACAGGGCTTTCTGTAGTGCACTGATGACTTCAGCTTACTTCAGCAGCTGACTGGCAATAGTATTTATTGCATCTGAAAATGATGCAATCCACTCTGGATGATGTGTGCATGATGGTATTATGCAATGCGATGCAATATTACATCATTGTAGGCTGGTTTAGGATATTGTTGCAGTCCTACTGGATAAATTTACACAGTGAAACATAAAATGAGTTATATGAAATATCTTCAACATGAGAGCTACTAAAAAATTATTAGGGTTATATTCATGTTCAGCACACCAAGATACTACAGATTAGGGCCTTTTTAAGTCAGTAATGATCTCACTGTTGACTAGTGTTATTCTCCTTTTGTTTTCAGTCTCCTTTTGTAATCACCTCCTCTTTGCCAAATAATTGTTATATTTCTTTAAGGTATATCCCAAACTCTTCTTTCTTCCTACTTTATATACTTAACACAGTCATATTTGCAACCACAGTTTCTATTGCTGTCTATTTCCTGGTGATTCATAAATATCTGCTGTAGTCCAGAGTTCTCTGCCTTCTGGATCAGAATTTTCAACAACCTGCTCAACTTTGCTGGGATATACCAAAGGCATGCCAAATTCATAATGTTACGAATCAATCTCATGTATTCCCTCTCCCTTTCTCATGTTAGGTGCTCTTATATCATTGTTTACCTCAGTAGATTACCACCATCTCTGACACTTCATACCCCTGACTGCCTACTAGCCTTTGCTGATGTGGGAAGAAATTACAGGGGAGGCCAGAGGCACAAGAATTCCAAGACAGAGTGGAGAACACAATAGGCAGATTTATTGAAATACACTGCTAAGAGAAGTAGCAGGGGAGCTGGGGGAAGCCTGTGCACTGAGGATTTGAGGCTCTCTCTTATACTCTGTTTTCATGCGCTTTCTAACTGGGAGTGCCAGTTTACACCAGTTATCTGCTGGGATGTCTGGTCTCCAGGACTGGATTTGACACAGAAACATCTTCTGGCCTCTGCTTGTGCTTTCCTGAAGCTGGGCTGGTTTTTCTGATCGTGGTAGTCGATTTTATGGCCTTGTCCCCGAGGCAGTCTTACCCATTCCCTTATCTATTTCAGCCTTCCAAGCCTGTCTGTTGGGCCAGCAGTGTGGGCTTACTTTTCACCTTACTAAATTGTACCCTGACACCTACCATATCTGATGGTGAGGAATTAATCATCATGATCTATCAGTTTGACCTCCGAATATATTATAGTTTGCTCTTTTGTTCTCCATTGCTAGTGTCCTAGTTCAGGTTACTATGTCTTTTTTTGGGAACATTTTGAATAGCTTCCCATTTATCTGTACAAATCTGTTCGTCCTTTCTTTCATCATTTTCCCACACCACAGTCAAATTAATCTTTTTGAATTGCAAATCTTGTTATGTCATCCAAATTCTAAATGTGTTTTTTAAAATAAAGATAAAAATCTTAACATATCTTAAAAGACTGCATAATCTGATCTTTTCAAACTGATACTAGTCTTCCTCTTCTTTCAACTTTAGTTATATAGTCTTTTATATGTTCTGTGATTTTTCTTACCTCAGGGCTTTTATACATGCACTCCATGTGGCCTAGAATAGCTATTCTCTTTTCATCTCACTACTACATCTTTGTCCTCAGATCAAGTTTATTTACTCAGAAATAATTTCCTGTTCCCTCTGATTTAGATCACTGTTTGCAAACTATGTGCTAATGAGATAATATTCACTCCTTTCTTAGCATATTCTGTATTTTATACCTACTGTGTTATTAATGTAGAATGGTTTTCTCCCTCCTTTACTAGAAGTTCCATGAAGGTGGAAATTATGCTTGTTTTGCTCACAAATGTAGCCTCTAGTTTGACACAGTGTCTATTCTGTAATGGGTGAATAATGCATTTCCTGAGTAAATGAATGAATGATTAAATAAATTGAAAATTGGAAATAGTACCTTTGTTCTATAATTCTCTTGAGAAACATGGCTTATCTCACTTATTAGAAGTCTATTTTGAAAGTAGACACTAATCTTGTCCACTCTCATTTCCCTCAAATCCTTGTTAGAATATAGTGAATGCTTTGTTTACATTTACACTGAAAAAAAAATGTTAGTGGGAATAAAACAATTCAAGTTAGTATTTTGTTTTGATATCTTAGATAATGATTTTCCTACTACCTAAGAACCATAAATTCTTTAAAGTAACAGAGTCAATTATGAGTAGAATTATGAATCTGTATTTTTACACCATCATCTCTGGTGTTAATAAAGCAAATTTGAGAAACATCAGTGAATACATTTATAATAAACTTATGACACATTCATACCATATACATTCGACCAATTTTTTGCTAAGAGCAGTAACCTGTTTGTCTTCCTCTGTGATAAAGAATTTGTTACTTATGTCTTTTGGCTAGAGATACCTTAGTTAAGGTTGTATGCTGATAGTGTGGTTGTACCTAATAATGTGTAATTTATCCTAATCCACAATGGTGCAATTGGGTCTCATACATTTTACTGTGTATTCTTTTGGGAAATTTCAACCTAAGTGCTAAAATTTTTCTAGGTTCAACTGTATGGGTTAAATCATCTGGAAAATAACTAGGCTGAGAAAGCCATGTTAAGATTATTACAACAGCATTTTAGTGAAAAATTAGAGTGTCAAGGAAGAATTGTACTTAGATGGATGACCTCATACTGATTTTATACAAAGGAGTGAGTGGTTTCTTAGGGAAAAAAATCTTGTCTTTGATTCGGCTTTTTAAAATGACAATAAATCAAATTAATGGCATTCAAATGGTTTCTATTTAGGAAAAATTAAGATTTCTACTGGGGTAGGATATAGGTTTTAACATTATTGTTTCATAATTTAGAGAGGGCTTCTCAATTTACTATGGAAATCCAGGGTGAAAGTCAAATCCCTGGAGAACTCCAAGAGCCTCTCCTTACCTGGTTTTTATTTTTTTTTCCTGCAGAATATAGTATGTAAGATCCATTAGAGAAAAAGCAGTACTGGCTCCTGTTATAAACCCATCATCCAAAGATAGGCCTCACCAGGCCTACGGCATTATTCCCTCCCTGTGACCTGTCACTTATGTCAATCATTGAACTGCTGTATACTGTGCTGAATTCAGTTTCCCATGATTATAGTCTACAGAAATACAAATAATGCCCTTTTTTCATTGAAATTTAGTTTGTGGCCATGGCCACGTCATATCACCTTATGCTGAACAGAAGGGAAATAAGTAGATACTGCTTTTACCCCTCAAATGTGTCACAAAGTCTAACCAATGACTTTATTACTGTTAACATATATTACCTCCCAAACTATATTTTCCAAAACACTAGCTGCAAAAATAGGGATTCCAAGTAGGCATTCATATGCTATCTCCTTGAAGATACACAGCATTAAAGAAACATTTAAATTTATTTACCCTGCATCAAAAATTTAATATGCTTAATCCTGCAACCTTATTTTTGTTGAGGTAGTCCAGCATAGGAAACTCTGTTCTGTTAATTGAAAAAATATTGAATGCTACTTATGCCACAGTAATTTTCAAAGTGTCTGTAATAGTTTTTTCTTAAAAATGAATAAATCAATGGACTTCTGATTGAATAAATGGATAAGTAAATAGAAGAATGAATAAGTAAGTGACTGAAAATAAACCTTAGGGCTAAAACAAGAAGTATAATTATCCAATAGAGTGAAGATGAAATAAGAGTTGCTCAAGTAATATGCTATCACCAAGATGAATTGATATTCATATATTAAAATATCCTCTAGTATCTTTTAAAATCAACATTCTAACCTTTTAGAGGACATATCTTCCCAATCTCTTCATATTTTAGTTCATCAGTCTAAAATTCCTTCTTCCCTGCCAGTCAGGTCTTCTTTTACATGATGAGCCCTTTTTATGTTTCTATCATATGATATTATAGTTGCATGTAATTTTTCTGCCTCCCCTGCAGTAATAACCAATAGTCTCTAACATGTATCAGGCACTCTTGTAAACGCTTCACATATTAGCTCATTTGCTACTGCACTCTGACATGTAGTTGTTATTATTTTCCTAATTTTATCTATGTGTATACTGAGGAGTTAAGGACCTTGCTCTGGGCTACACAGCTAGTCAGTGAGGGAGCTGACATACTAACCCAGATGTCTATGTAAAGAACCTTTACTTGGCACCACTTTTTTCTGTTTATAGTCCCTTCAAATTGGAGAGTTGGTTTCTCTTTATCTTTAAAGGCAAGAGTTTTTGGATTTGGGGGTAAAGAAAAAAAAGGCAAGAGTTGTTTTCTCCTCCCCCTTCACCCCCCCCCCCCAACTCAACTTCTCACACATATGAGCTCCTAGGACAATGAATAAAGTAAATCCCATCTGCTGAGACTGACATTGTTTCAATGAACTTCAACATATTAAACATATTGTTCAACATATTGAACAACTTCAATATATTAAAGTTGTTTATCATAATGGTTTATGGGACGCTAAGGAAAGGATAAGATAGCAGGGTTTGAAAGGAACAAATCCTCTACTAATTAGAAAACACTGTATTTTGCAAGATATACCCCATATTGACAACTATTCAAAAGTAAAGAACGTCCTTTGAGTTCTAAATACCATAGTTCTATTCTGCTTATATAACATGTATCTCACTAAATAAAGGTATTTCACTTCAAATTTCATATTCAACTATACTATCCTTGCTTCTTACTACTTTGTTGTAATAGTAATGAAATACGATACCACATGAGTTACTTGATGAAGCTATTTTTTTTTTAAGATTGATTTATTTATACATACAGCTGGGGTACAGGTCAGAGGTGTGGAGCTGCAAGAGGCTTCACCAGAGACAGAGTGGGGAGCAGAATAGGCAGATCAGAAATACACTGCTGAGGGGAGCAGCGGGCGAGGCAGGAGAGGTCTGCCGCACCGCACCATGTGGGATTCTCCCCGGCTGGGCATCGAACTCGCATCGCCGCTGCCCTGCCGACAGCTCCACAGCGCAGCGCCCAACCGCTGTGCCACCAGGGAGGCCCAGTTACTTGATGAAGCTATTTAAAAGAATAGCTTATTCCCAGTACAGCTCTAACATTGTTAGTCAGCTGGTGCTTGCAGATTAATGTCACAATTAGTATGTGGATATCTGATATGCCAGCCTCCTGGGTGTGGAGCACTTGTAAAATGCGGTGGGCTCCATTGGGCACTCTGTTGTCATAGCTCACAAAGGTAATATAAATAGACATCTGGGCATCTGCTGAGATGGGGTTTCAAGACAGGGCTTTGATAAAGCTTAAAGAAACACTTTGAACATGAAAATATTGTTTCAGAAGGTAAATATCACAACACATTTTGTTGACTGTTATATGATCATTAGGAAATCAAATTGTGTAAGTGCAGCATGTACACTGTGTGGATTTGATGGATTGTGAGCTGCTTGTAGTTTAGTCTAGACGTTAGCATGAGGGAAAATTTACCTCTTGAAATCTTTTTAATGGTTGAAACTGATGCTAGTTATACTTTTAGAATTGAAACACACTGAAAGCACAAACTGAGTCCCTGATGTTTGAAATCTGTTGAATCTTCCTAATATTTCTTTAAAGGTTTGTAGTTCAGTTTTTCCTTAAAAAAATCCCATGGATTATTATAAGCTCCACCTGATCATACTTGAATCTGTGGGTTCAGGAAAAGCTGAATGGCATATTTCCTTAGTATAAAAACCCACTCCTCAAATTATTTTTTTGCAACAGTGTTTTAAATCTTCATGAAGTATGAGATGATATAGATGATTGTGTTCAGTAACTTGGCTTCATAATTTAGAGCAAGAAGTAGGAACTATAGAGACTTGCTGAAGTTACACATTTTAGTAAGAACAATTAGAAATCTAAGACTTATGTGATGACTTTCCTGAATATCACACACACACACACACACACACAGACACAGACACACACACACGTAATTGACTGAAATGATGAAACTTCTAAATTTATATTAAAAGTGACAATTGTTAAACTTTAATGAGGATATCTTTGTTGATTTTGAACTGAAATCTATCACTAACAAATAAATATAGTTTTATGTAATCCAGTGAAGGAAATTTCTGGTACTTAGATATTTTAAAATGTGAATAATTTAAAGAAAACCATTTAGTCTGACTATAGAAAACTTACAAATAAGAGCTCTACAATTAACCACTTATGGAAAATAGGGGTCATTGTTTTTTTGTTAATTCTCTAAGTTATATTGCAAATTTTGAAGTGTAAGCATTTTCAATACTGTAATAGACCTTTGATCAGGTATTTGGTTGTTGTTCTTTTGGGATCAGGGGTAGTATAAACAGTGTTAACTTTAAAATTTACTAATATTTTGATGTGCCTGCTTCTGGAAAAGTTTTGCAAGGACAGGGTGTTAGTTATATGGTAAGAGGTAACCCTATACCAGATCTGAGGTATCACAGCATGCCTACAGTCAGACAAATCTTACAAATGAGTCAGTTGGGAGTATTAAAAAGTATAAGGTAATTAAATTTGGGAACATTCTGAGTCAGGAAGAGAGATCTCAACTGAAAGAACAGGAAAATATCAGAACAGTCATATTTGAACATTAAATGACAAAGGCTAAGACTGCTTCCTTGAATAGCACTAACTGTACACTTAAAAAGTTGAACTTCCTTCTAAAAGGGTTTTTAAATCTGTTGTTAGTTTCAGGGATAGTTTCTCCCCAGGATGAGGGAATAACTTCTGGTGCTTCCCATTGTGTTCCTTCACTCAGCCCCAAATGCTGTGCATTAGAAATTTTTCAACCTCTTTTTTATGTTAAAAAATTAAAAAGTAAAATCATAAATAGACACATACATGCAATCATTAAATAATAGACATTTATTTTTTTCTCCACTAAAATTCTCCTTAATTAAAATTCATTGGATAACATAGCAATTATTAATATTTTTAAATATGAAGAAAGTACCTAAAATTTCAATTGTAGGGTTGGAAGAAATTCAACATTAAAATAAATCAAAAATGTCTCTAATTTTAAATTTGATCATTTAGTATATTTTAATGTTTTCAGGTAATATTTCATAAATAGCAAAAACTATCATTTTATTGCAAAGACCAAAATGAGTTATTTATTTTTAATAGAAAAATTCAATGATTTCTGACCCCAGGTTTTCCATCTATGTTATCTAAAAGAGGTACCTCAAATATAAGACTCAGAATCTAAATAATAATGATGCTAATGCTTTTTTTAAAAAAAAAAAATCTTTTTCCTTTTTTGCAATCTTCTCATACTGGTGGAGCAAGACAGGTTAAAGTATAAAATGAGAGAATTAAAATACAAAGCTATGGATGAAATAATAGCATTTGTAAACTTATTTGAAACCTCCTTCCAAAACATGGGGTTGTTGTTCTATATATTAGTTCTCAGCTGGAAAATACTTTTGAATGCCTGAAGTAAATGATTTTGTACTTTGTCCTTTACCTTAGGCTTCTTCATACCTGTATTCTGCAAGGGAATTTCAAATTAGTTCTCTTAACATAACTTATTTTTTTAAAGATTTTATTTTATTTTTACACACAAGCTGGGGTGCAGGCCCAAGGTGTGAGGCAGTGAGGGGGTTCACCAGAGACAGAGTGGAGAGCAGAACAGGCAGATGGACGGAAATACACAGTTGAGGGGAGCAGCGGGCGAGCGAGCCAGGAGAGGTCTGCCGCGCCATGTGGAATTCCCCCTGGCCCAGCATCAAACTCGCTCTCAGCTGCTGACAGCTCCACAGCACTGCGCCACCAGGGAGGCCTAACATAACTTATTTTTTTTTAAAGTTAAGCCAAGGCACTCGTAGCTACTCAAGGTGATGTATTGAGTAGTGATCATTCTTAGATGTTTAGACTGGAAATATGTTGGAGAACAACAAAATGGTTACATTGAGACAGAGCTACATAATGCACCTGAACTACAGACTGCGGTGTGCTTAGTTTATATTCTTGTCATCTCTTCCAGCTTATAAAAACTTAATTATTTCTGTTTTCAGAGTAGTTGTAAATCTAAGAACTGACCTATTCTTCTGACCTATATATCACCTTCTAGAAGTATAGGGGGTAAATAATAGAGACATGCTTCAAAGTACATATATCCTTTCAAAAGGAAAAATAAAAATTTGTTCTTGAATAACGATTTGGTTTGTGCTGCCATTTAACATTTAGAATGGATCATAAAGTACTAACAAAGAAGCTCAATGTTTCTCTCATAGAAAATCTCATTACTGCTTACTTCCCAGTTATGCACAAAACCAAAACATACTAGCACTAAGACATCAAATTATTTTTCTCTCTTGCAGTCTAGAATTGTGGGCCCCAAACTTTCAATTATAATAATGTTCCCTACTGCTCTGGAATGAGATGTGGTGCATAAGTGCGCCACTGAGGACTGTTGTTCAGTCTGAACAGCCTCATACTGTGTGCCTGACCATACATGGTCCCCTATTTTTAACAGGGTTGGTGATTAAGTATTTATTACTGAAATCCTTAACTCTAAGATAAATTAAAAATCAATATTTTTCTAAGGAGAAAATAGCAGATAAAATTAGTTGCATTTTTTTGGCATATGTTAATTCCCTTTGAGTACATGTATAGTGAACATTTTATTTGACTAAATAGGAGTAATGAACCAATAAAATGCCACATTTATCATCTCTGAATAGTCTGTATAGTATAGACAGTTACCTCTCTGAAAAAATGAATGTCTCCCAAAATTTGATTAATACTAACAATATGGAACATACTGCATTTTTCATTGTTCTGGGATTTAAAACAGGCTGTAATACAAAAGTTTATTTCTAAGCAAATTCAGCATCATTGCTAGATTTTGGTAACTCTAACAATTATATCAGTACCAGATGTGATAATACATTAAATTACTTGAGTGAAAACATTTTGCTTCTTTTACACTAGTTCTATTTCTAGAAAGTTAATTTCTATTCAAATTAAACAAATCACATCACCTTTTATATTTCGAAAAGCACACATGAACAAGAGTGGCAGAAAAAAACAGATTAATTAGAAAAGCCCACAGTCTTTTAGATTCTCTTTGATTATTATATCTGTAACTGCATCAAACACAAATTTGACATTTTGGGTATCTGTAGCGCAGGTCATGTGGGAATAAATTTCTTTCTCTTCCTTTTTTAAATTCAGATCTAGGAACTGATTCTTGATGTAGTTCCCTGCATCTTCAAAGGTATTTGGGCCTTGAAAAAAAAAATTGCATTTTAAAAAAATGAAAGTACAAATAATACCAGTAAATTCTAGGACTTTAGACAGAGTATAGTTATCGGATGTACTCTGTATTACAAAAAATAAGAATAATAGTGAGTTATTGAGGGTTTACACAATATATACTTGGTGGTCAGAACTATGTTTATTCCACTGGGGTCTTCAAGTTGCTAAATTGTTACCTGTTTATTAAAAGGCTCACAATACAGTAAATATACTAACATTTATACAAAGAGTGAGTAGTAAAGCATGTGTGTGTCTGTGTATCTCACTAAACTAAAACAAGAAAAATATAGGATATATGTATTTATGGGCTGCAGAATGAGGTGGCATTAGAGCTGAACTTTGAGGGATAACTACAGGAGAGAAGAAAAGCAGTGAGTTGAATAACCAAATTTAAATGAGAATGGACTGTATCATTAGACTTGAGAGTAGAGCTGGGAAGCAGTTGAAGAATCTTGTTAGAGGGAAAAGATTTTTAAAAACTATAGGAAGTCAAGTAGAGTAGATGGCTTGGATTATGGACTAGTCAAAGTAGTTAAGATGAGATATATTAGACTAGAGAACAGTTTTTGACTGATGATTAGGTAGAGTTAAATGAAGAGCTAATAAAATTGTGCTTGAGAGGTTTCATCTAGTAGCAGGATACACAATGGATCATTCGGGAGAAGGCAGACATAAAATAGGAATGCCAATAAATACAGGGCAGCTAAAAGTGACCTATTGATTGACTTTAGAGTGGGATCTGCTCAATGGGAACTTGGTGTGGGATGGGGCAGTAGCATACATATTTTCCGAAAAGATAAAATTTTGTTTCCTGATTTATTGTAACTAGGAGCAAAATTCCATGTGGGACAGTCCTTAAAGCAATATAATTGCTAAAATCCAAGATGTAGGCAATACTTAATGCTGATGAAGAGTGTCATCATAGAAACTTATTGATTGCCAGCAGGAATACAATATGGGACAGTCACGTGAGAAGGCAAAGGCAATTTCTTCTAAAGTGAAATAGACTTATTATACCATCCAGGAATTGCACTTCTAGGTATTTACACAAAAAATATCTGCACACAAAAACCTGCATGTGGATGTTTATAGTGACTTTATTCATAATTATAAAAAAAATTGGAAGCAATCAAGATGTCCTTGACTGTATGAAAGGATAAAAAAACTGGTTTGTTTATGGAATAGAATATTAGTGATAAAAAGTGAACAACTCATGAAAAGACATGGGGGAAATTAAAATGCATTTGCTAAGTGAAAGATGTTATTCAGAAAATGCCACATACTATGTGACTGCAGTTCTGACATTCTGAAAGGCAAAAGGTTAGATAATACAGTCAGCAACATTGTTTGATACATTATAGAGTAACAGCCCTGGTCTATCTAACCTCCTCCTATTTATTCGTTAGAACTATGTATTACTGTAGGCAGTACAGAAGGCTTCTTTACTTGTTAGATTTTTTCCAATTAGAATTACACACTGGACTAAAAATTTGCTCATAAATACTATGTTAAGATCCAGATAGGGAAACTTGTATATATAAGAATTTATGATCATTGAACTAATGGAAAAGTATCTTACCAGTGTACTCTGGGAAGCAGATGCTAAGATGCACTTTGGTTATTTTTTCTTGAAAGAGATCTTTTTTATTTAGAAACAAGACAATGGAGGTGGTTGCAAAGTACTTGTGATTACAGATGCTGTTGAACAGGTGAAGGCTTTCCTGCATTCTGTTCTATTAGGCATAAAGATGAGAATGTAGGATTATTATTTGTAAAATAGTGTTCAGCATTTTATTCAGGATCTAAAAATAACATCTGTCTTTGGAAGGCCTTTATTGAGTTGAGAAGTATGGTTGTAACATTGGAAAGTACAAACATTTGATTTTTTTAACCCTGCCCTTTTTTTGCCTCTTAGACTTACCACTTCTTCATCTTCCACTAACACCATATCATAGGCACTGAGTGCAGCACAAAATATAATGCATGTAACTCCTTCAAAGCAGTGGATCCACTTCTTTCTCTCTGATCTCTGTCCACCTACATCAAACATTCTTTGGGGAAAAAAGGAATAATGAATCTTATAAATATCTTCCAAAATTTGCATTAGAATTAAAATCTAGAGTTATAAATGGATGCTTGCAAACTTTTAAAAGGTATCGTTTTAGATTTTTTTATTACAAGGTAAATCTCATCTGCCCAATTTATAATTCAGATAAAGTACATTCTGATTTTCCTTATTCAGACAACAGTAAAGTAATTCACATACTGACTTTAAGTATGTGTAATTTAAAGCAGTTTAGAGTTTAACTTAAAAAATTTGGTTAACCTAAGAAAATTTTGAATTTCTACAAGTTCTCTTAAACTAATGGAACCTACAAGAAGATTTAAGCTACCATATTTCCGATTTTATGATTCTTGCCTGTTCTAGCTTTTTGTGTATTCATTCATTCACTGTTTGCATTCTATGTACTGAACACTGTGCTGCACCTATAAATACTATGATTAAGATAGAGCCACTGTCTTTAAAAAGTTTGCTGTCTTGTAGAGAAAAACAAATGTTAGTATATTATAAAATAATATTCTAATATAAAATGAAAATGTGATCCTAAAGGAAGATTTAATTCAGCTTGCAAGATCATGAAATTTAACTGGAGGAGGTGTTTGAAAGTTTACCCCTCTGTCTTTGTATTTTTGGTAAAAGGTACCATGATGAATATAGAAACTCAAGAAATTAAGTTATTCTTAATACTTCGCTTTCCTTTATCTTCTATACAGTACACAGGAAAAACATATTTTCTCATACATTCACTTTTTTCAACTCCTATAGTGTAAGCCACCAATATTTCTCACTAGGACCATAGCAAAAATGTTGTCACTGGTCTTTCACAGCACTCAGAATTTTATTTTAATGTAAACTTAATTATATATCTCTCTTGCTTACATCTTTCAAAGCATTCTTTTCCCTTTAGAATAGAGAATAAACTTGACAACACTAAGACTATAAGCTCTTTGGTTCTTGCTGACCTATCCAAACTTAGTTCATGACACATTTTT
>PVIJ01013498.1:18330-44997 GCA_004024925.1 Scalopus aquaticus
CGGCGAGAGGGTTCACCAGAGCCAGAGTGGGGAGAAGAACAGGCAGATCAGAAATACACTGCTGAGGGGAGCAGCGGGCGAGGCAGGAGAGGTCTGCCGTGCCATGTGGGATTCTCCCTGGCCGGGCGTCGAACTCGCGTCGCCGCTGCCGACAGCTCCACAGCGCAGCGCTTAACCGCTGCACCACCGGGGAGGCCCCACATTTTTCTTTTTGATACAGTTAAATCACAAGGCTGTTCTTTTAGCTCCTTTGACATAAACCTACCTTTTTATTGCTCCGGGACTATTGCACAGCCTGCTTCCTTTCCATGTGGTACTACTACTTCCTGCCTTTTTTCCTTTTTCAACTTTTACATCTTAGTGTCAATACCTCCTGCACTAAGAAGCCTCTGTGTGTCCAGGTAAATTATATCTCTCTCCACACCAATTTATATTTCTAACTCATCATCTTCTTTATTTTCTTTATAGTAAGTCATAATATTTAATTGACTGGTTTATTTCTTACATGTTAAAATCTACCATCTCCCTAACAGAATTGTAGCCTCATAAAAGCAGGAAACTTACCGGTATTAATGACTGCTATACTCCCAGTTCCAGGCTCTGTGCCTGACCATTTACTAGACATGCAGTAATATTTGATAAGTAAACAAATATATATTCCATATTATTGGGTTGGAGGGGTAATTTGAATGCAAAGTCCCTTCTTCTGGGAGACAAAGGAAGCTTCCTACAAATTTCTTTGACAGTGATCTCAAATTACTTTCCCAAGAATTAGAAAATCTCAAAAATCTATGAGATTAGGTTAGTGAACCCAAGCTCACAGATCTTACTGGCTATGCCCTCTTCTCTGATGGCGCAACTTTTTTGCAAATTACTATTAACACCTATGTCTAAGATATAGCTGTTCTCCTCTCAGGTAAATATGTGCTATTAGTAAAGGATGTAACTTTTTGTAATATGACTCTGAGCTCTTTGTCCTTTCAACCTATCACATAGGAAAGTTCTAATAAACATGTTTTGATAGGCTTAGCTTTCTTCTAAGAGGATACAAAGAATACTTAGCCTAGGGTATTATTCATATGGATAAAATGGCTTCTGAAAAGTCTATCTTAGATTGCATACTAATAATACTCTCAATTTGTGACTCACTGGATAAAGAATATATTTTTTTATCTGCGCAGATTAATGTTAGATAGGTCCTAGGAGCCCTGAACATTGCTCTAATGCCATCTGCTACTGCTATTAAATTGAAGTGCTTATTAGCAAATCAGACCAATGACTGTAGTTTTGCTTTTGTGTCGGTTCTCCTGGATACTGTGTTAGCTCTGAGAAAAGTTATATTTTGTTTTGCTGCTGTTATAATGATTTATTTTTCACCTTTAGTTCTTTCTCTTCGTTTAATTCAGGGCTTATTTTAGAAGTGTGAAGCATTACAACCTATTGAAACAATGTGGAAATTCATGATGTGGAATATTTATTTTGAGAGTTTCAATGAAGTATTCTTTTATATGTTCTCAATCATGATCATTCTATGGAAAACAAAAAAGAAATTAGAAAAATATGTATATTCACTGAAAACTTTGGATTCATCAAATCCTCTGAGATAGACATGTGAAACAGCCTGAATATTCTTAATTCTCTTTAGTAGTCACAGTAAGCAGAGCCTAAATGATATTGAATGGAATTGGCAGTGCTCGATTTGGGTATCATGTGTTTTGCTCTATTTTTAAAATAGTACACATTTTCTTATTAAGTCTTATATTTAAATTAGGATTCTTAAATTGCAAAAAGATTTCAGTTGCTTAAAATGGATGATACAGATAAAGGTTAATAGGCAAAGCTTTTAAATGACAGCTGACATCAGTTATTTTTTAAGCTGCCCTTGGCATTAATGTAGGGCAAATCATCAGTTTTATGACTTTATATTAAACAGATAACTAAATAGTTATTTTTTTTTAAAGATTTATTTATTTATACATACAAGCTCGGGTACTTGCCAGAGGCGTGAGGGGCGAGAAGGTTCACCAGAGACAGAGCAGGGAGCAGAACAGGCAGATAGACCGAAGTACACTGCTGAGGGGCACAGCGGGCGAGGCAGGAGAGGTCTGCCGCGGCATGTGGGAATCTTCCTGGCCGGGTGTCGAGCTCGCGTCGCTGCTGCCAACAGCTCCAAAGCGCAGCGCTTAACTGCTGTGCCACCAGGGAGGCCCTAAATAGTTAAATTTTGTAGTCTGCTTTAAACGGTTGGAAAGTTGTGTTTTTTTTATGGGCTTATTTAAATATTTGGCTAAATACTTGACCATGTAAGATTATCCACACTTCATATCAGAATAATTATTAAAATATCTGCCTTTTATAGTATTTGTGAAGTCATTACAAAATCTAGGATAGGTAAAAATGGGTAATCTTATGGCAGTTAATTTGTTAGGTATCTTGGCTCTTTTGAGAAGCATTTTTTTTTTTAAAGATTTATTTTTTATTTATACATACAAGCTGGGGTACAGGCCAGAGGTGTGGGGCGGCGAGAGGGTTCACCAGAGACAGAGCGGGTAGCAGAACAGGCAGATCAGAAATACACTGCTGAGGGGAGCAGCGGGCGAGGCAGGAGAGGTCTGCTATGCCATGTGGGATTCTCCCCGGCCGGGCGTCGAACTCGTGTCGCCGCTGCTGACAGCTCCACAGCGCAGCGCTTAACCGCTGCGCCACCGGGGAGGCCCTCTTTTGAGAAGCATTTGACAATCTTGGAAAAATCACAATTTCTGACATCTATATGTGGATTACAGGAAAATAATTTGAGAAGATATTTATTTTAAACTATTCTGTTGTGTGGGATTTATTCAAGGTATTTGACTATATCATAACTGATAAAATTTCTTAAGATAGCTACATATAACATGGCCAACAAATGGGCCTGTGCCATCACTACACAGCAATAGCAAAGTGGCCTAATCAAATCTTTCCCTTGTGCCCAGATATGGAGAAATATCAGGGTAGATACTTGCAGGTCATTCTGTATTTCTTAATTGATTAAGAATTGATTTAAAAAAATTAAAAGGCATACATGTATTATATGCTTTGTACTATGTGTGTGAATATCTATAACTTAAAATACTCATAAAATCATTCTCTAATTCATAGTCATTAAAATAATTCTATCACTAGAATAATTAGATATCAAATTGTATAGCTTATTTCCATTAATGATGACTATGCTCCAAACAATTTCATACTGAAACATGAGTTACTAATACTTAATATCTAATCGAGGAAAAGTTGAGATAGAGCTATTGGGGGGCTAACCAGACTCACTCCAAGGCTAAGATGACTCTGACCTCACTAAAATGAACACGGTGTACATGATTCAATTTTGAATTCAGAAAAATTACTATTTCATATCATAGATCTACTCAAACATGGTAGAAAACAGTTGTATTTTTGTTACATATTTGTTATATATTTTTGTTTGTTTTATGTTGTAATATAGATGCTGACCCCCTTTCCTTGACTCCCATATACTTCAATTTTGTTTTTTTTTTGTTTAGGGAACAATTAGGGACAAAATGACTTCTCTATAATTGTGTGATAAATCCTTATACATCTATTCATTGTTCTTTGTCCTAAGGAATACTTTTATAGCAGGAAAACAACTCACATTTGCATTATATTTTCTGTCTCTAACATCTGTAAACATAGTATATTTTATCAGTTTGATAGTTAAGACTTCTAGTTTGGTAAGAACTCTAAGGTAATTTCCATAAAATTGGGTGATACATGAAGATGATACAGTACATTGGCAGAGAGAATTTTTCATTTTGTTTTTCTTGTTTAAAATTCTAGACTTATATAATTTAATATGTATTTAGCTTTAAATAGTTATAGAATGATTTATGCTATGTGAATGCAAATCAATGCTAATGCAATATATTTTAATACCTGGGCACTTACTGAAATAACATTGGAAGCTACATTATTTTTATGTTTCCTATTTTAAAATACTACAAAATTTTATTTTTTAAAATTTATTTATGTATACAAGAGCTGGGGTGTAGCCCAGAGATGTGGGGAGGTGAAAGGATTCACCAGAGACAGAGTGGGGAGCAAAACAGGTGGATCTACTGAAATGCACTGCTGAGGGGAGCAGCAGGCGAGACAGGAGAGGTCTGCTGTGTCATGTGTGTTAGCTCCCTGGCCGGGGATTGAATTGTGCTGTAATGGCTGCAAATAGCTTCACAGTGCTGAGACTTGAACCCTTGCACCACCAGGGAGGCCCTACAAGATTTTATACTACAAAAGCCTGTGCAGTTTCAGATAATCCTATTTACCACTTTAAAAAAGTGATTTAACTACAGGAATTCACTAGGTGAGTAATAGGTCTCAATTGCTTAACTTAAAAAATCATTTTAAATAGTTCCTTAACTTAAAAAAATATATATAATTTAAACAACTTAAGTCCTTGAGTACAGAGCTGTGGATCAGGAAGATGTGTTATATATATACAATGGAATACTACTCAGCCAGCAAAAGATAAATTATTACATCTACAGCATCATGAATGGAGTTGGAAGGGATATGTTAAGTAAATTAAGTCAGAAGGAGAAAGAAAGACCTCTCCTGCCTCTCCTGCTGCTCCCCTCAGCAGTGTATTTCTGATCTGCCTGTTATGCTCCCCACTCTGTCTCTGGTGGGCCCTCTCACCACCCCGTGCCTCTGGCCTGTACCCCAGCTTGTATGCATAAATAAATAAATCTTAAAAGCAGAAAGTACTGGATAATGTCACTTATATGTGTAATAAAGAGAAAACAATCAAATGGTCAGATAAAGTCAAATTAACAACAAACCACAGAAAGCTGATAGAGAACTGAGGCTACCCAAGGGGCAGGAGAAGAGGCAAGAGCAAAGGAAGGAGAGAGCAAAATGGATTATGGTTGGAAGATTATAGGTGTTTTGGAGGTTGGTGTGGAGTGCTAAACAATTCCTGAGGGGGGAGATCCCATACTTCTCAAACACAACGATGTAAATCAATGTTACCTTGGGAGGGGGAAAAAAAAGCAAAAGCTTTTATTAAAGCCCAAAAGAGCATGAGAATTGTTTTAGTGAATAGCAAAAGGTAATAAAATTGTATAGTGTAGAAAATGTTTTGCCAGAATAAGTCCTAACTGGGCTTTGCAGTTCAGTTTACAAATGTCTACATTTTAGCATTGATAATGTAATAATTAACAAACCTTTCTCTTTCCTTCATATATGAAAGTAGATTAGTAATTGACCTACCTATGTGATTTCAGACAGTACTTCACAAAATTAACCATAGAACTTCAAAAGGACAGGAAAATGATGATGTACCAAAAAGGGCCTAGAGGATCTAATCTGAACAGGCCTGTTATAAGGGAAACATCTTTCATGTTTTGTTTTAAAAAAATTAAAAGCAAATGTTATGTTCTATGCAGAATATAATTAAGCTCGATTTTTTATGAATATATTGTTGCTAAGTGAAATAGATGGTTCGGGAAATGAGCATGATTTTCTGAGGTTCCATGTGTTGACTGATAGTTGTTTTCTACCCTGGACTCAGCACTGCCTTGTGAAGTACCAAGGAGTCCTGCTAACACAAAGATATTTGTCCTACAGACTGTCATTTTCTTGTTCCTTCTCTATGAAAAGAATTAAGAATGACCAATGACATTAGCAAAAGCACTTTCACTGCTAAATAGGAGAATGTTTTACACCAGAGGTAATCTAATAACCCATCAGTGATAAGCAGTGTAAGGAGTGTGGTCTTTCAAGTCAGAAAGATGTGCATTCTAATCACATTTCCAGTGCTTCTATGTATGATCTTGGGGAAATATTTCAGCATGTTTTAGTCCCCATTTCTTGACTCTTTATCCTACAGAAGGGTAGCAATGCCCAATTCCTTATGTTACGATGAGCATGAAAAGACAGTGTTCATAGTGTGCATGGTACATTCTATACATCCAACAAGAGTTGACTGTGTGCTTGCTGTTTTTAGCCACTGTGATAACCACAGAAAATAGAGCTGTAAACAAATAACCCCTGGCCTGCTGGAGGTCAGAGCATATGAGGCAGAAACAGAATCAAAAATAGCAAACTTTTAAAGAAACAAGCAACTTTATAGATTAAGATTTTTTAATAAAGAGAAAAATGGTGTGATGTTCAGTGGTTCAGTGGTGCCAGCCCACATTGGCATGTTCAGTGTTTGCATTTCTTCCCTATTCTGAATTTAGTGACATCATTTTGGTAGTTTGAAGTTGGCCACTGTCAGGGTATTTACACCAAGGAAATCATTAAGGGCCACAAATCAGCCTTCACTCTGGCTGCTCTAGACAGCTCATTATATGTTTATCAACATATAGTAGTGACAGGTTTATGTAGGAATGATTAACAGATGGAATCATCAAGGAAATAGCATTTAATTTGGAAACTTAATGATAAGGAGTGAGTCCTTGTACAAATCCAGGGTTAGAGAATTTCAGGCATACAGAATAGCGGGGCAAAGGCCTTAATTAAGGTTTTGAATATTTGAGGAACAGAGGCATAGAACTGATAATTATGATAGTAACAGTTTCTGAGAAGATGTCAACTTGGGTTGGTGTTATGGGGAATGACTAGCATTGTGAGTTTATAGGTGTCCAATGTGTGACATTAATTTTCTTTTCTTGTATTTTTTCATTGACGTAACATTGCTTTACAATAGGTATGTAATTCAGAGGTATAGGTTCATACTTCACAAACTGGCCTGTGAGCTCAACAATCTATGATTTAGAAAATTCCTCATTCTTACTCAAGAGAAGCTAACATTGAGTTATAACACAGTAGGACTTCATCTTTGCAAGACAGTTATTAGATAAGAAAAGGTAATTATTTTCCTCACTACATGCTGCTAATTAATAGAGAACCTGGAAGTGAAAGCTTGGTAGTACTAACCTCAAGGCCTACCTCATCGTCCACTCTGGGTGTCAGTGAGAAATTTGAAGAGGTGAAAGAAGTTTAAGAAATAAAACAGAATGTGCTAAAAATGCTTTGACTGACTTAGGAGGACAGAGGGGAGAAGCAGATGGACTTGGGTTCCCCAAAGAAAACTCTAGAAACTCCATCAAACATCAAGAGTCTGAAGAAAATAGTTGCCACAGAGGAACTCTACCACAGTTGTGACAGAATAAAGATAAACTTACATTACCCTTGCCAAAAGGGGGTGTTTATTCCTGTCTCTGCAGTATCCTTATCCTGGATTGAGTTTTAGCTCATTTTTTTAGACAGCTAACTATTTGTGGGTCTGAAATTCCAGGGCAAATTTCGAAGTATTTCTTCCATAATACTTGAAAATATTATCTTGACCATCTATGCCTTAATTCTTCTAATTATATTTCATGTATTACTAATTTTAGAACAAATATTTTAAAATTTTACCCAATGAAGCGGTTTTTCCTCACAAATGTATATAACAATCTGTCACCTTTTCTAAAGATTTTCTTTTAAATTTTCATTATTGCATATATGAATGATTTTAATTTTACCTTTATTTTTCTTACTAAAATGATATTAATAAATGGCACATTGTGATCCTGATTTTAATCTTTAATTTTCTGTTTCATCCTTAATCTATAGGGCAAGGCACTTTAGTGTGAAAATACACTTTCTAACATGATAGTATGGATTTCCATTTCTTGATACAGCAAATAAGTAATTTTGCAATAGAATTTTTAGGATAACCTTGATAATGCAACATCAGTGAAAACAACACATTTATTTTCATACCCAACCATGCTTATAAAGTAGGTCTTGTTATTCCAGTAAGTAGTATCACATTCAAATAATTCTCCTCTTTATTATTTGCATTTTTTAAATTAAGGAAACAAATTGATAAACATATTTCAAGCAAATTAAGTAGTAAGGCAAAGGAAATAGGATCCATGGCCCCTGTAGCTTAAATGTTGTTTAAATATTTTTCCTTTTTTAAGAGTAAGGTATCAGTTTCAGGTATGAGGAAAATAAAATCTAGCTCCAATGTGTTCAACACAGAGGCTCTTGGAGGGGAGAGGAGAGTCAGGAGTAGGAATGGGGTGAAGGGCTGCAGGGGCCTCACTGAGAACAGTGGGGACTGGAGTAAATGAGAACGACCAAACATGCCTGAGAACTCACTGCTCTTGAACATGGGTTAGTTTTTCTCCATAATGTCACACTGAACCTAATGTGTATTTCAGTTCACAATTAGAAAAGACATTTGTTCATACCTGAAGTGCAAATCTTTAAAAGAGAATTGAGTTTCAATGATTCCAGTTGTTTTCACTCGAGAATGAAGAACATCTTGCTCATTTGGGACATATCCAGGAGCAGTTATTCTGTCCAAATCATTAAGGTAGCTAATGAAAAAAACAAACACGATGGCATTTATATTTTTATTATTGTATTTGAAAATGCCAGAATTTAATAAAAATGAGTGTTTAATTGAGGGTAGATTAAAGTTTTTTTTTTAACTCCAGATTTTTTTTTTAACTCCAGTTTTTCAAACTCTGGAGTGTCAGAATTGTAGGCGTTTGGGGGCTGAGATGTTGCAGAGCCTGGGTGTGGCACACAGGTGACCCGTGGGACTGCTTTTAAGGGTGACTGGATCAGTGCTGTCTTAGCTCGTGTTATATGAGGTGTATGTGATAGATTAGCTGGGCAGACTTTTAGGAGAAGAGTTCTCTTTATAGATCCACCCCTCCCCCCTATAACCCCCTGCCACCCCAAATGTGCTATCATACAATGGTCGTCACTAGACTAGTCTCAAATTCCTGTAGTTTGAGTTTAGACACTGAATTTTAATAGTGATTAGTTTTAATATCATAATTTGAAGATTCTTATATTGTTTCCCATGGATTGTCTAGTATAGGACTTTGAGTTATTTCATTAAGTGCCATGATTATATCCAGGAAGCATGATAAAAGAAACTTCTGACTTTTTTGGTTCATTGCTGAAACTAATTCATGAAATTGCTGACCCTCTGAGCCAGCACTCTTGGGGATAGAAGATCGCACTTAAACATTATACCCATTTCTACACCTTTTACTCTTCTGTCAGTGCATCTGTGTGTCCATATTTTAAAACTACCCTTACTGGGATGAATCCATTCCTCCTTCTGTGCACAGGAATGAGGGGTGCTTGAGAGCAGGAATAAATCTGATTAAATTGTGTGCTCTATAGAGTCTTTTAGTTCAGAGGAAACTAAACTAAATCTACTCTTTGCCTCATTCTTGAAACAAAATGTCTTTAGATTAAAACAAAGTAAAGTGCTTTATTGCTTTAAAATAGTCAATCAGTTGAAAACCTCTGTGCTAGACTAAGGTTTTAGTAACGTTTAACAGCATAGCTGCTTCTGGGCAATGTTAAATAGAGGTAGTAAGAGGTTTTTGGTGATTAATTTGACCAGTACAGTGAACCACATTTACATATATAGCTTAAATAGAATGACCACGATGGGCATATGTCACGCCATGCAAAATTTGAGAAGTAGAGTCCAAATGAATAATATTTTTTAAAGTATAATTATCCAGGACTAAGTTGAAGAACTGACATTTTCTATCTACCACAATGACTTTTTAAAAAGAAAAGTTATTCTATCAATTTTATAAAGTAAGTTCAATAGCAATATAGAAATACATTCTTACAGAATTTCACTTGTTCTTGAGATAAAATGAGGGAAAAATAGGCAAGTTTCCCAAAGAGTTTTAGGCCAGGGACAAATAGACAGTCACACTTCAGAAATAAGTATGTATAATGTAAAAATTCATTGCCATGTTTTATTCTAACAAGGCTTCATTTTTATAAAAAAAGAGATAAATACATACATACATCAAAGGAAATTATTAGAAGATTTTTCTAGATGCCTTTTTTCTTTTGAGTGAAGTAAGTTTTTGGTGTGAATTCCTGATTGACTAAGTCTGCTTATGTGGTAGGTGTACTCTTCGTCAGTTGGTTCAAAGCAAGAGCAAAAAATTACCTGCCAACACAGATTATCTTAATGATAGCAAAGTAAATGTTTTGGTAAAGACACGTTTTAGTGTACTTTAATTTGCATGTATAAAAAATTCATGCAAAGCAGAAGTATTTGCAGAGTGACAAATTTGCATTTAAAATGCTTGTTTTAATAAACAAATGTAGAATTTGGATGCTCAAGCCTCTGATCTAAAACTTAAAACGAAAGCAGAGGATCTAACTACATGTAGCTCAAATCACTTAAAAATGGCGTTTCTTTTTCTAATCATGTAAAAAAAAGTATTGTTTTTTTCTGATGCAGTCTGTGTTAAATTGTAAAGCACATGGGATTTAAACAGCACACTGGATGACCTCAATCAGTAAACCAGAAAATATTAATTAAAATCTTTTCCCAATTTGTCACTGTCATGCATCTTTTCTTTCAGTTTGCTAGTACTGATGGCTGGGGGCGGGGAGTGGGGGAAGAAGGTGTTATGTTATCAGCAAACCATTTACTTCTGTCTTCTGTTTAGGACTTTGTTAGCTTCCGTGTTAAAGGACTCTAGTTTTGAGAAAAGAGCAAATATCTTGCTTGCATTAAAAAATAGAAAGTGAGGAAGCCACCATTGCCCTGTATAATGTGTATGAATAGATATGGTGACGATTAGAAAGTCTAGAAAGTAAAATGTTATTTCTCCTGCCACTTTTAACTATATAGTTTGTAAATATTTTTCTTTTACTTGAAAAATTTCGTTTACATAGTGTTAGGATTGCAGAAAACATTTCTTGTATTTTAAGGGAAAATCACATTTACTAAATATTATGTGTCCCAAACCAATATATTATAGTTCCTTCTTAGCTGTTATCTTTTTCTCCCTCCTTCTCCAGAATTTAGCAGATTTTATGAGAATACTCCATACTTGATTTCTTATTGTGACTGACTTTATCCATGATTCACATAGAAAAACCGTTATACTACAAAGAACCTTTTTAGCATTAAAATTTGACTACGCCATAGGATACATAAAAAGCTACCAAGCTTATGTAATCATAGGGTGCTAACCATTCTCTGATTCATTAGAGATACCAGGATACTAGAGCACAGTTGTCCTCCAAATGGTGTCCCTTGGAACTTGAAATTTAAAATGAACACAGATAAGTAATTTCATAAAACTGATATTGTCATTATCTTGTCCTAGAATTGATGTGATTTGCTTTTTCTACATAATTCTTACAAATCTTAAGTATCACACATTTCATTGTTCTCGCCTCAATTTTTATTTGCTTCACCTTTAGCTTACCTTTTCAAAGTACTGTTAACATGGTCTGTTAGTTCATTAAAAGGACTGCACTTATAACTTCTCACACATTTTTATGAATGGACAGAAATAGAGAATAAGTAAGTTATATTTACATATGAATACACATGCTTGCAGTCATGTAATCATAGGATAAGTTAAGAACCACTTACTAAAATGAAAATTTAAAATAATTTTGATAATGAAATTACAGTGTCCGACCTCCTAATTCCCTTGTTACTGATACTTGCTAACAGTATGACATTAGCTATGAAAATTATATGATCTTTTTGAGGCTCAAAAAGAATCCCACAATATACAGATATTTTGGAAATATATTACTTTCTTTTCAAATTCTGTATCATGCTTATCAGGCCAGTGGAGCTAAAGCACAAGCCATTAATATACTGTTTTTGGAACATGTTTTCGGTAATATGAATTGAAATGTATAGCCAAGTCCTCAGTGTGTATGCACTGGTGTGCATGTTAATATGCTGTGCAATGATTATTTCTTTTTAACTGGGAGAAAATATTTGTGACATTTGGATCATCTCAGACAAAGAGCTTCAAAATGAGTAGTTTAAAATTCTTGCCTAATTTTAACTTTTGACATTATTTATGTCTTGACCTTTTTTTATTTCTCTTCAATTTTTATTTCAGTAAGGTCACGTACGATGATAAATACAGAACATCCAGAATTATGATTCTTAATTTTAAATGAATTTACAGGGGGCATAGTCTGTCAAAATTCATTTACTTACTAAGCTGCTGAGTCATTGAGCTGATATGCAGATGCTCGTTCAAAACAGGCCTGAACTCCTGCATCTCCCCATAGTCGTTTTATCACCTCAGCCAACTTGGGCGTCATGCCACCATCTCCCACGGTATTTGCCATCTCACAGAGTTCTCTCTGGTCTTCCTAGAGCGATGTTTTGGTGAGCAGGTTAAAAATATGTTGATACTTGAGAACAAAATTTTTTTTAATAGAGTGTTTCCATTTCATGATTTTTATCTTATTTAGGTAAAAATTCTGATGAACATTTATTCAGTAGATCTTAAAATAGTGCTAAATTTTCTTATAATGACTGATGCCTAGAAAGTTGTCATACACATACTGCTATATGGATAAATTAGGGTTTTTTTTTTGTTGTTGTTATGTATCATAACTTCTGAATATGCTGTCAAAACAAATAGTACTTTGGTGTAAGTTCATTGACCTTTCAGAGGTTAAAATGCTTGGGTTAAGGGGAATAGATCTAATCTAGCAGTTTGTTTTCCTTTGATCTGGTTATATATTTTTTAGGAAATAAAAATAGCATGTAGGATTTGAAGACTAAGAATTAGAATGAAAATGGAGTATAAGACTCAAAACTCTAAAATTCTATTTCAAAAATATTAATAAAGAGAAAAAATGAGGGAACATTCTTTCATTACTCTCTACCCTCCTACCTTTTTCCCCCCTTCATTGTACTTACTACTATTTATATAGTTCTCCCTACTATCTGAAGTAGAATATTCCTATTGAGCATTATTTGATAGGTCATATTTGGGACCTGGAATGTTATTAGCCTTAATTTATATGGAAAAAAATTAGTGTGTATTTCTCTATTTCCCCTCTGTTGTATCAGGCTATAAGCACAGACAGGCAGAGATTTTATTATTTTACTCACATCTTTCTGACTGGGTGTAGTATCTAATACATAGAACATGTTCCTGAAATACTGTATGAAGAAATAAAATAAATATGCTAATTAAGCCAGATTTTATATTCTGGAAAACCTTTAAGGATTTAAGGATTCTTTAAGAATTTCATAATTTTTTCAAATAGCTCCAAGAAGGCTTGCAAGGCATCCTGAATAATTTTTATTTGGAGAGCTTAGAAATTATAGTTGTTTGGGAATGGTTCATTCTCTCAAGGTGGAATAATTGTGGTACAATGCCGCATCAAAATAAAACTTTTGTAGAGGTTTCTTAGACCTTCCTCATCAATAATTAGGGGCATCAGATGGTCCTATAAAGTCATGGAACTCATTCTGAATACAAATCATGTTTCCTATGATTGTGTAAAAAACATCAAAGGATAACATAGCCTAGGAATTCCTGGTTAAAATGCCATGTTTGTTTGATACAGAATTTTCAGAGCTTTTGAGTACTATTATTGTAATTTTCATGAAGTTATTAATATATTTGTTTCGAAACTTGTTTTATAACATAACTTTTGTTGAAGAACATCTGGACACTGGAACATTGGAATCAATGATTGTTTGCTTTACAACTCGAGGTTCACTTAATAAGAGTGTATGTCAAGCATGGTAAAATACCCAATCTAAAGTATTATAGGTTTCAACATACTTTTATGTCAGTCATCTGAATGTTTTATATGTTATAAAATTGAATATACTAATATTCAGAGGGGATAAGTATAAATTTATTAAATATCTCTATTATGTGTCGTGCCCCTCTTGGGGTACTTCACAGGATTCTGCCTTCACAACTCTTGAACCGTCTCTGTCTTCTCACTGATCTTTCTATATTATTAAATTCAATAGATTACTTTAAATATTCTTTTTATGTGGTATGTACACATGATGGAATACTACTCAGTTATAAAAAGATGAAATCTTGTTATTTGTGACAACATGGATGGAAGTGGATGGGATTATGCTAATGAAATAAGTTAGAAGGAGGAAGAAAAATACTGGATATTCTCACTCATATCTAGAAAATAAAGTGACAAAACAGACAAAACTAAAACAAACTCTAGAAAAGTGACTACAGAGGGAGAATGGAGGATGGGGAGCAAGTGGGTAGGAGACTTAATGCTATTGTGGAGGACCACATGTACTTTTGTGTGGTGGTGGTGGTGTGTGTGTGTGTGTGTGCGTGAGAGATTTGGTAGTAGACAAGATGTGTACTTAGACCCCTAAGTCATATACAGTTTTGTAAACCAACATTACCTTAGTAAGAAAAAATTTAAAATACAAAGATACATACAAACATCCTCATCTACTTTTGACCTCACAGGACCTTTCAGTTTTAATAACTTACCTTCCTTTGAACTCTGAGTCCACATACTCAAGGTTAAGTTCTTAAAATTCTGTCCTCTCCTCCAATGTTTCCTATTTCTCTCAAATGGCTAGAAAATGTTGATGTTTTTCAACTTTAGCACTTAAGGATCTGTTCTCCTAATGCCCTCCTCATTTCAATCTCAGCACTTAGTAGACATTTCCCACCCAATCCACTTCCTTAGCATACATTATATGCCAAAGTTTAAAGGTGTGCTAATAACATCAAGAGTTACATCTCTTTGAACTGCAAATGCACATTTTCAAATGCACATATAGTTGGGTCACAGAATTTACAAACTCAAAATTTCCAAAACAAAACTAATTATTTCTCAACTAGGTCCACTAGTGAGATATTTCCTTTCTTAGTGATTCTTTCTACATATTAGGAACATCTAGCTCTACATCCAGCTATCCTGCCATTTGAAATAGTTGATGCACTGTGATTACTTGTTCAACATCAGCTTTTCCTTGTCTTGAAGGCAAATACTCTTTGCAACTTATTTACTGCTGCTATCTCAGCTTATACCCAGTGTCCTGCAAATGTCTGATAACAGTTTAATAAAAAATATTTTCAAATGCTGTTGAATGTGTAGACTTCAATACAAAAATTTTAGTGAGCCTATGTTCAAAGTGGTTATTGAATAGAAAAAAGTTTACTGGAAACACCTTCTGCAGTACTTCATATTTCAGTGAATTTCTTATTTCTCCCCTCTTTTATTTGTTTTTTTGAGGTAACATCAAATTTACATTGTTGTATATGATTCAGAGGGATTTGTTCATAAATCCTCAGATGTGTATCATCACACCCCATCCACCCCAGAGCACCCATATCCCTTTTTCTTATACCATTGAGCCCACTCCCCACTTTGTTCCTCCTCTAGGATCCTCAATACTGTAGTCATATTTGTAGAAGCTGTTTTGGTCTAGTTTTGTCAGTTCCTTTATTTTGTTTCTCTCTCTATACTCCATGTATGAGTGAAATCATCCTGTATTTGTCTTTCTCTGTATTAATTTAGCATAATCCCCTCCAATTCCATCCATTGTTGCAAGTGACAGGATTTCATTGTGTGGCTTTCTAATGTTTCTGCTTCTTTCTCTAATGCTTGTTTGTAATTCAGTGAGGAAAGCATCAACATCTTGCGGATGAAGAAATAGAAACTTAGAGAGTTTAAGTGTTTTGTCCAAATTTACAGAATCAGTAAACAGTACAGCTCTCTGTCAGAGTTTTTCTCCTTTTGAATGGAAATCTGTGTGCTGATGTACTGATGGTTATGTAAAAATAGATAAGCTTTTATAAATAAATATGGAACTATAGGATACCAAAACTCTGAAAGTCACACATAGGTGAAGTACTTAGCAATTAATCTATTGAATAAACAGTTTAAACCAGGTAAAGTATGTGTTAATTTTAACATCAAATATTAAAGAATACAATTGAAACTGCTATAATTTATATCAGTTAAAAGGCAAACTATGAGCTGTCTAGTGCCTGGCAACTACTTGGTATTTGGTGACAGACTCCTCAGAAATCATTCCAATTTCATAGAGCCGCTTAAGTTACTCTGTATACACCACTCGCGTACAGTTGATTATATTACATTTTTATTTTTTAGTTATATAATGGCAGTAATGTTCAGCCCATTATTTTCTCTCCACCTGCATGCCAAGTCATTAAGACTCTTAATCAACACATTTCATACCTTTAGTGATGGGTGTCATCACTGATTTGCAAACACTAGAATGTATGAAACACATATTCAATTAGTAACAACAGGCAAGGTTATGATCTCCAACCTGTATTGCATATGCAAGTTCAAACATAATTCAGTCTTCTCAAATACACAAGGAAGACCTATTTCAGTAACTGCTAATGCTTATAAGAAAGAAAATGTAAGAAATACTTATAATCATTAAGTGTATTTTTGTAAAAATCCTGTGTAGGAGACGCACAATAAGGAAAACCAGGAGAAGTGGGTTTTCTTCTAAACTCGCTGTTTAATGCAGGCCAAGTTGTTAAATCTTTTTGGCCCTTATCTTTTATATCATTAAATAAGGGACTTACACCTGTTGTCTCTTAGGGTCAGTTTAAAATCCTAGGTTCTTAGCAAAGATTAAACTACTCTTAAATAAAAATATGATATTTAAGTCACATGATGATAAAGAACAAAAGGATATTGGAATTCAGTCCCTGAAAATTCCTCTTGTAAGAGGGAAATTGTTACCTAGAGAAGTAGGAGCCAAGTTGTGGAAAAAGCTACAAATGGAAGGAGAGACTAGCAGAGGTTCTGATTCTGCTTTACAAACTATCAGCTCAAAAGAAAGCATTTTCTCATTCTTTGGTTCTTAATAAGTGGCAGAACAATGAATTTATCAATGCCTTTAAAATTAACATAATGAAAGTTATTTCTTTTCATCTCAATAGTTTTGAGAGGTCACTAACATGATAAATCCTTAAATTCCTGGAGGAGTGGGAGGGAGGGAATCACAAACTTCATTTTCTTCTCTATAATTAACTATATTGTTCCTCTCTATTTTTATTGTTAGTATAACAAGATCTCGTACATTAAGAACTATTGACTTCCTCTGGAGGTAACCAGCTGCGCTTGGAGGGACCTATGGAAACAGGTGAGTTCTTCCTGTGGGCTGTTAAGTTGCTCCTTTTTTGGGGGGTGGCCAACATTTCTTTGGATAATACTATATTCCTGCCAACTGAAATAATTTGACATGTTTGCACATAAACTGTTTTAAATTATGTGAATTAAAGATGTATTTTAATAGAATAATTATATAACAGGATAAATATAAAATATATTTAGATGCTAACTTATAAAAACAAGCTATGACTCTCAAGTATATTTATTATACAAACGTTTTAATCACACAATTTTAATTCTTTTTTCAAAGAGTTAATAAAATAATCATTTCCCTGTTGCCATATAGACTCTATATTGATCACTGAATATTAATGATAATTGAAGTGTTATTAAAAATAAGTCTCCATGAATATCATAATTAAACTAAGAAATAAATGTAGAGTAAACAGATTGCATTTATGGAACAAACACTGAAAATATAAGCAGTATTTCTTTTTTAACATAGTGTATGATTTGATAATATGTTTGACTCCTAGGAAAAGAATGTTAAATAAGATTATAGCACATACTCAACAAAATGTTTCATTTAAAGGAAACTAGGAAATATTATACTAAATAAATTTAATATTTCTCAAATTCATATTTTCTATATTTAAATTTTTGGTACAAATCAATACTAAAAATTTACTAAGTCCTACTGTTTCATGGCTCAAACTTCATGGTAGGATCTAAAATTGTCATCATTTACATACTTACTGAACTTCTGGGATTTGCATAATCAATCCCAAGGGTAGTCATGGCTTTCACAATAGCTAGGATGGATTGCAATGTGTTACTGTAAATTACTGCTTTGAACTCCATGCATTCTTGTTCACTGTAACCATTCTTATGGATGATCCTAGAATGTAAACATGAAAAGCTTTTGTGAGCTGAATAATTGCTTGTAATACTGAAACACATCAACAGTAATTTGCTTGAAAGAAATTGCAGCATGCATTAGTTTTAAAAGGAAGAATATTGTCTATATGTATATGCTAAAGGTGATCAAATCTAAAGGTGACTTTAGATTTTTGTCATCACTGTCTTTAATATAGCATTTTCTTTCTGAATTCCCCATGCTAAATATAAAAAGGATTTAGGATTGTCCCTAGATAATCAGTATATAAAATGAATAAATCATGAACATTTTACTTAAATAGCTTATTTCTTTTCAGGCAAAAATTTTCTAGATTCCCAGGGCAAAGGTATTTATAGCATTCTAAAATTTTGTGTTTACAGCATGATATCTGGAGGAAGTGAAGCAATTTAGTAGAACATTCCTGTCTTTTCCTATCACTTAAGGCACATTGGAAAATAGGAGTGACTGATTTCTATTTATAGCATTAACGAAAGCATTGTTTTAAAATCTTAATTATCCACTGTTAAATCCCTTGTCACTTTTCCATCTGTGTACATGCTGCTGAGTGCTCAAAGTTGAAATGCCCAGACTTATTTAGCTGAACTCTTCTTTCCACTCATTCAATCAGAAGTCATGTCAAGTCAACAATACACTTAGTTTTGGAATAATAGTTTAAAATAGACATCATTAAAAGCTAAAATCTTTGCATATGCTAATTAGTTTATTGCATGTTTATTGCATAATATAGTCTTGTTTTTATTTTTCCTATGTTTTGGAAGTGCTTTATATACATTGGTATCATTTTATATGTCATCTTACTAAGGATTCACATTTCATTTTAAAAGAGGCTCATCAAAAATGCTGAGGTTTTGAATTAACATGAAAAAATGATCTGTTTACATACTTAATAGATGTGGAATAATTTTGTGAAAAGGTGATGGGCCAGATAACTACACCTAGATTTTTGTTTTTTTGCACTGACATTGTTATAATTCATTTTTGGGACTAAAGATGGGAAGTTTAGTGTTATTTGTTCTGAGTTGTATCTGTCAATAGGTTATAGAAATAGATGTATCTGCTTCTCTAGTTTAGACAGTGTCTTGAGTTTGAAGGAAGTGTTCTTGGATAGTTCCCTTGAGGATGATACTGAAATTGTTTGGCTTTCTCAGTTTTCATTTAATAAAGATGTAAAGTGGGCAAATAAGAGAAACTGTACATAAGACACCAGCAATTAAGTTACAGTCAAAGAATCTGGGAGTAAAGTAGAGTTAGGAGGTTCTAGAAAGAGTTACCTTAGAAGCTGGGCTAAAGTTTTAAGAGGGAAGGGCCTCCCTGGTGGTGCAGCAGTTAAATGCTGCTGTGGAGCTGTTAGCAGCTCCACGTGAGTTCGATGCCCTGCCAGGGAGATTCCCACATGGCACCGCAGACCTTTCCTGCCTTGCCCGCTGCTCCCCTCAGCAGTGTATTTCCGTCCATCTGCCTGTTCTGCTCCCCACTCTGTCTCTGGTGAACCCTCTCGCCGCCCCACGCCTCTGGCCTGTACCCCAGCTTGTATGCATAAATAAATAAATCTTTAAAAAAAATAAAGTTTTAAGAGGGAAAAACCCAATAGAGTAAAATGGAATTAAAATTCAGTCTCTGAAATTCATATAAAAATGGCAATGGGACATCATAATAGATGTTTATAAGGGCAATTTCCTTGACATGCCAGGGGCAAGAGTAATGAAAACAGTAGAGAGTAAATGGAAAGTAGAATAAAGACAGCTAGTGCTGACTATATTTTACAGCTACTGCTGAGAAAAATGACGGATGAGACAGAATAAGAAGACACATTCTTTTTAAAAAATAGTCGTAATACTTGCTCATTGAATCAGTCCGGCAATTTCAAAACAAAGGTACAGGGTGACTAAGTCCCACAACTGAGAGCAAGTTTCTGTGATTATTGATATATGTTATTCCATAAAAAAAACAACAACCTGTTTTGTCATAATTGAGATAAAGATTACACAAATTTATATTCTAGCTTTCCAGTTAACATAAGCATTTTTTCCATTAAAACCATTTTCATATCCATATAACTTATAATGGATGCAAAATATTGCAATTGAAGACTGAATGGTCCCAAAATTTCACAATCTGTGTGTTTCCTTAATCTTAGATATTTTGTTCTATCTCATATTCATATCTTCATATTTAAATTATGTACAGACTTAAAAAAAACTCATTTAAAATTCTAGAAATATATTTATAAAATCAATGATCATTTTCCCACCTTACTATATACATAGCAAGAATTATTTCTTCAAATTTGGTATAACATATTACTCTGCAAGTAATAATGAGAAATACTCCATTTCTCAAAAACCTCACCTTTAGTGGGCAGTCTTATTTAAAAATTATTTCTTACTAATTTACTGAGTGGCAAAATTGCTCATTATTGTTTTATTTTTCACCTTTTTGTATTAGTTTAAACTAAAATGTACATATTTAATAGATATTTGAATTTTGCCTTTTATGAACTGTGTTCATAGTCTCTTCCCATTCATAAATATTGGACAGCTTATTGTTTTTCTTAACAATCTCTAGGTCTATATATATAAGGTTAGTTAATTATATATTTATCATATTTTTGGATTTTCTTCTAGTTTGCTATCAATTGTAAGTATAAATACTTTGAAATTTTACATTGCCAAATAATTGACCCTTTCTTTACTTCTGCATTTAACCTCATAGAAAATGGAAAAGGTAGAGGGGATAAGAGATACTCAAAAGCAATTATAACCTGAAAGAAAATAATAGGTGACCACAGTGTTATGTTATAAGGGATGCAGGATGACTCAGGTTCATGGATGGAGCTGAGAGGCCAAAAGCAGTTGATCAGTGATACTGGGCAGGGTAAGGGAGACAGAGACAGGAGAAGGTAAAAAAAAAAAAAAAAAAAAAAAGTCATAGTTATAGATGACAGAAAGTGAGGCTTAGAATATTGGTTGATATGGAAGATACATGACATTAACTAGAAAAAAGGAAAAGAACCCTGTGGCAGTTTCAGTTTAAACAATGACTCAGATCATTCCCACATGATATGCTCCAAAAAACAAGACCCTTGAACATATATTCAAAAGGACCTCAAAAGTGATTGTCTTCTATACCTATAACAATAATTGTCCTTTAAAATCTCCAGACAAAGCCATGAGATTCTAACTATTCATCTCCACTTACCAATTACCATTTTACTCATTTAGACATTGCATTCTTATATTATGACATGTTTGTATTTATTATTTCCTAATTAAGAATTTCAGATCTGCTTATTTCATTATGAAGATAAAAAAACAAGTGCGAAGAATAAGTGAACTGAAATCCCTGATAGTAATTATTTTTTAAAATGCATTTCACTCCCAGCTAGACAAAATACCAATTATGTTAGAAATATTGTTTTTCAGGAATTCAAATGGATCGTTGATTGACATATTTTGAAATGGTTTTGTTTGTATATACTGTATTAAAGCCCTAGATCATTTCCAATTTATTTAAAACATAGCTGCTCTTAGTGTTCATTTTGTTGAGAGTCAAAATTAAAAAAATAAATGGAAATTATATTGCTTATCTATATGCTTTCTGCTCAAGGCTGGGAGGAATATTTGCGTAGGAATTGTGCCAACTCTGCTACTACCTGTGATTTAGAGACTATCAATCAGATTTTCCAAAACTACTTATTTTAAGAATGGCCAAATATATGGACAGATATAAAATATTGAACATTTAAAATACGTATACATACTTCATTTGTTTAACGATAGTACTTTTCCCAGATTCTCCTGCTCCTGCAACAGAAAGATTGGAGTATTATCAACTGATACAAAACATTTTTATGGATACTAATATGCATGATTGTCACTTACTCATTGGTAAATTATTAAAAGATGCCTGTCTTATATAAAGGAGAGTAATCTCTTTGTCAAATCCTGAAAGATATTAGCTACTTTCTGGTAGAGCAGAAGGAAATAAAAAAAATAAAACTCCTCATATTGATATATAAAGATATAGGTCTGCTCCAAGGTAGAGTATATTTTCTAAAGAAATAAGTGATTACTATTAGGGGAAAAAATCTGTTCTTGCATTTGAACATAGTTTGAGTGCTTATTATCTCCTTGGTATCTCCTGGGATTGCAAACCAAGGAAGATGGTCTCATGTAATGTATATAGTTGTGTATCAAACAGCAGGATAGAAATATACTGGGTAATATATTATGAGAAATATACTGGGTGATAATCATTCTGAAATGATTATCAGTATGCAGATGAGAATAAAAATGAATATAACTCTTGAGTGAAAATAGTGACAGAATTTGATTATCGCAAAACAAAAACCAAAATAACTACAATATATAGGGTAAGGATACAGTACAAAAACATAGTAGTTTTTAACTTATCCTTGTGTCCCACACATGTGAGGGATGAGTGGGGAGGGAGAAAATTCAGTCAAATTCTTGAAATTTGGAAGTTAGAATCTTTCTTTTAAAGAGAGGAGAAAAGCCAGGAGTCACTAAGAATTGGTAAAGCCTGATAATATAAGTTGATCTGTTCATAAAATTTTTAGATAAAATTACTAAGTATTAAGAAAAACTCATTTTACAATTCATATGAAATCATATCTTTCAGAATGTATCCCCAGATCAGAAGTAACACTTATTAAGAGAACCATTAAAATATTACCTTTATCAAGGGTCTGATCTAAAACACCAGTACATAGTTTTAGTTTTCTCATACTAATTTATGCATCTGTTAAGAGAAGCAAAGGACTTGCTATATTACTGGCAGTCCCAGAAACTAGGTCACAAGACATTCTTCAAAGTCTGTCTGCTTATTACTTTTGAACAGATTTCAATAAGTACAACTAAGCCAATTTTAAAACCACCCAAGAAAAGTACAAATTCAAGAAAACCAACATCCATTTCCAGCAAAGCAGTCAACTACCTTGTTTTACAAAAACTTGTATCATTTTATGTAAGCAAATATCACATACTTTTGGTAACTTAAATCTCAGATTTTTATTTAAATTATACTGCAATATATATTGAACCAGAGGATCCTGAATACCTTATTAAATATTTTAGTCCCACTTTCAACCACTTCATTCTTCTTTCCCTATTCTGCTTGTTTTCCTAGTCCTTATTTTATTCCACAAACTTACAAATTATTTACATACTGGTTTATATATGGTTATTTTACATTGGTTTTTTTCCATCACTACAAGGTAAAGTCCACATGGGCTGGGTGTTTTTGTTTTGTTTGGTGATGTAGCTGAAGCAACTAGTACAGTGCCTAACTCATAGTAGAATTTCAATGAGACAAGTACATTGATTAAACTCAAACTTCAAAAATAACATATGAGCTCCAAATTTTATTCATATATGTATAAATGTATACATATTGAAATGTTTCTGCCTAATTGGTAGCATTTTCTTAAACTTTGACAACATATATAGCTACAACTAAATTTAATTCTTCATAGCAAATTTGTTTGGTCTAAGGCATCTGTAAATGTGTCTAGTTTCTGCAGTTGTCTGAAACAATACATGATATTGAGGGAGTCAGAGTGGTAAAACTATGGGAAATAATATTTCACTGCCTGGTGGCTATAGGTAGATTTTTTCCTCTTGAGTAATATTCCAGCATTACGTCTTTTTATAATTTCATGCTAGGGTAATCTATACCACACAGTGTGAAATTTGACAGAAAACATTGACAGATATAAAATCAACCACAGCAATCTGCTGGTGTTTTTTTCAGAGACTTTTGCTAAACATAATCAAATACAAACCTTGATTGACTATCTCTTCTAATACAGGCTATGTGTAAAAATGAAATATTTGAGAATGAAATAAAACAACGTTAAAAATATCACTTCACCAGCTTCTTGAAGACAACCTACTTTATTATTTCGCATGACTGAGCATTACTTTGTGAAAGTGGCAAGAGCAAATCAATGAGCTTTATATAATATTTTGGTTTGCTGGCTTGGACAACTTGCTGTTTTGCTCCAGACTTTGCATCATCTTGAAGGAAAAGTTTTTCAATCTGACTCTAAAACTGCTTTTGTTACTTTTTGCTTTAAACTCTCTTATGGCAAAATGTACATTAAAATTGTAGTATTGTCCTACACAGGTGACAGATTTGGAGAACATGACTCTTCTCTTAACATGTATTTTTAGTTGTGCTATGTGGAAGTTTGCTGTAGGGGATACGGAACAAAGCCATTGCGGCCAACAAAAACTCCAGCCCTTGTCTTTGTATTATATTTAGTTTGTATGTTGTCCAGTCAGAGTCAAAATATTGGGGAAATAACTCTTCAGAGAAAATCTGAAACTGAGAAAAGAACTCTAATTTCTATTACATTTCCTTAAATACTGCTGCAACACCTATGATTTCTATAATGAAATACAGCAATTTAGTTCACTTTCATTGAAATCAGTTATCTACCTTTAGAATAATGAAAAAATGGAATGCTCCAGAATTATGTAAGTATGTATATGCATTGTGGACAAATATAGCACGAACAAGCACTATTAGATATGTAAAAATTTAAAATAATCACTACCAAATTTAATTTATTCCATATTATTGACTAATCAAAAAGTTACTGCAATTTTTGGGAAAATGGTCTTTTATACTTCACAGATAGGGCCAATTGATAATCATACTGATGACAGAAAAAATTATCAAGTTTCTGAAGTTATTTCTAATTCTTGTGTATTTGTTATTTTTGTAGATTCTTTCTAACTTTCTAATCGTCATGACATGTCTCAGACAAGCAAAATAACCTGTCACTTTTTAAAAATGTAGTTTCTTTATGAAACCACATATAAAACAGTGTTTTCTCTTGAAAGACTTTCAGAAAGGTGTCTGGATCATTTCATGCACTTAGGTAGTGATGGCAGAGTTCTATACTGATGTCCACTATAGTTAGCTGTAGGATTAACATAGAGTTCCCGAAGAAAAGCCAACCTTTCCAAAATCTCATTTAGTACTTGGAACTTCATTGTGAAGTTATTTTAGAAATAAGTTAGTGAATCCCATTCTCACAATGTTTCTAGGTTTTAGTTCACAGTAATCATTCCATTCTTGTATGATTAGATCATGTTACAGAGCCAAATATAGCTATCAAAACAGCGTGTTCACATAGGCTGAGGGCATTCTAAAATAATCTCTTGCTTCAAATTGTGGTCATCACTAAAATTATTATTTGGGTCAAGGGTACCAAGGAAATTTTAAGAAGAGATGCATTTACTTTTTTGAATTAGTGTTTTGAGTAAATAAGTATTTAAAGTAATGCTTAGTTTATATTCTAATACTCATGATTTTTTTCACTTTTAATGATAATAAATTAGAGATTTTATTCCACATTTTTATTTAAAAATACCAAAACCAATTTTAGTTGTTTTCATTTTAGGTATATGTGTTATATTTTAGGTATACCCTTAGCTACACAGTGTCTTTAACTAAACATGATATCTATACCTGAAACTGAACTTCAGTGGAACATCTTTCAAGGCTTGATTGCTTATTTGATACAAAATGTAAAAACAGGCAAAATGAGAATAAACACTTTAACTTCTAGTCATAAGTAATTTTTTTTTTAATAGGGGATCTTAAAAATCACGTAGTTGTAGAGAAGAAAGAAATCTTAGTAGTCAACCAGCTATGCACAACTGAGATTGTCAGTCCAGACTTAATTTAAAACAAACTCATAATAATGAGTCATAATAATAATACCATAGTGTTGTTTTACTTTTAAGTATACACTGATGTCAATATCAGTGCAATTTTAATATTTGTAAATTAGTTTTGGCTAACTTAATATAAGTCAATATAAAAGCAGTGTACTTTCACAGACACATCACTGTCATCTGTTGCTAGACTGTAGGCATTAAAGATGTGAGTGTAATCCCTTTGAACTAATTTTGATCCACCCACTGCTCTTTTGTTTTCATGAAACAATACGAAAATTACCTGTCTCTTCTCCATGACAATCCTTAAAGTAATCTAGACTAAAGCTGGAAATATGTAATAGGCATGCTCATGTTTTAGGATCAAATAAAAATGGGCTTGTGCTCACTTCTAACTTTGACTGGACATCTTGATGAAATTTAATCTGAGAATCAGTTTCTTCTTTTATAAAATTGTGTTAATATTTACCTCAGGGTTTTGGCAGAATCCTGACAAATATTACCTCGGACATACTTTTGGACATAGTAATCTCTCAATATTTTACTTGAAGCATGCTTAAACTTTTGTCTAAGACTTTTCAAGTATATTTTGTTCCTTTAATCTTTTCTTGTAGAACATGAATTTTATACCTTTTACCATCTGAACCACACTCCATGGTAGAGCCATTGTCATTCTGGTGGTGAAAATTCTGTCATATATACCAAGATATTTATCAACCATACTGACATTCTGCTATAGCAGGGTAGGGATGCTCCTAGGTTTGCCCTGATTCTGATACTTTTTGCAAATAAAACACTTAGTAGGGACCATGATTAGTTTGTCATCTTTTTTTAAAAAATAGTTTTATCACATTCTTTACCTATATTGAGCTTATAGCAGTTAAAGTTTTTTCTATCATTTTCTCGATATCTTTTTTTTTAATATAATATATATTTTTATTGTTATTTATGTCTTTTACATTTTGCATTCCCCTTGGGTAGCCCACCACCAATTCACCCGTGATCCATCTCCATGGTCCCTTGTGTTCTTTTCTATTCCATTTTGTGCCCTTTCCCTTCCCTCCCTCCGGCTCCTTCCTCCCCCCCTCCCCCCCCACTGATTGTCTCTCT
>PVIJ01013499.1:0-15280 GCA_004024925.1 Scalopus aquaticus
CCTCTCCTCCTCCCCCTCTCTCCTCCTCCTCTCTCCTCCTCCCCCTCCTCCCCCTCCATTACTTGTCCTCCACCCCCTCCTCTACTTGCATCCTCCATTTTCTCTTTGGCGACAATTCTGACCTGTCAGTTGGACATGACCCTTGGTGAGTCCACATGCCGTCTCTCAATGTCCCAGTGCCAGCAAAGTCTGGAGGGTGGTTTGGGCACAGGCCAGACGGCGAGGGAAGTGCCTCAGGCCCACGGTGGCTGCCGCTGGGACGCAGCTCAGAGAAGCCTGGGCCGGTAGCCTGGCGTGCGGCTGGAGCCTCAGCTCCCTGTGCAGCCTGAGAGGCCTGCGGTCATCGCCTGGAGCCCCGGCCTCGTGTGGGGGATGCCCAACTTGCCTTCGCGCAGGACTGGCCCAGCCTGCAGCCTCCCTGCCACCTGGCCTGGCCATGCTCAGCAGGACCAGGGTGTCAGCTGTGTCCAGGGGGCGGGGGGGGGGGGCTGCGGGGAAGGGAGCTGCCAGACTCGCCTGGTGGTGGGAGCCTCAGTTTCTTCTGGGCCCAGGACACCAGTGCCTGGACCCAGCCCCAAGCAGGGGCTGCCAGCCGCTGCATCTCCTTGGCTTACCGCTGTTTGTTTGGAGGCTTCCGGGATGCCGGTTTCCACCTGGGCATCGTGGACTCTGGGGACTTGTGACACCTGAGATGTTGAACTCCCAAGAAAGCCCAGCTGCTGCAGGCCGCCTGAGGCCTGGCCCGAGGACACTTCCTGTCAGGGCCCACCCAGCCAAGCGCAGAGGACACAGGTGCTGAGCGCCCGAAAGCCAGCCCAGGGAGTGGCCCTTGGGGACCCCTGCAGCCCCTGCTCTCTCTGAAAAGGGAAATTAAAAGCCTTTATATTTATCTCTACTTTCAGTTGGTTTGTTTCAATATAAAGTAACATCTGGGGAAGATGATTCAGGCCAAAGGTAGACAACAGCTCATTGTGACCTATCAGCAGAAACCCCAAAGTTGCTGCAGCTTGAGAAGCGAGGATGGGGAAGCATCTTTGTAAATTATCTGCTTAATGAACCAACCCTTAAAAAACACCCATGGGGCCTCCCTGGGAGCACAGGGGTTAAGTCTCAGCTCTGTGAAGCTATAGGCAGTCACTGCAACATGAGTTCCATCCCCGGCTAGGGAGCTTCCCACAGGGCGCAGCAGACCTCTCCTGCCTCCCCGCTGCTCCCCTCAGCAGTGGGTTTCAGTGGATCCCCCTGTTTTGCTCCCCACTCTACCTCTGGCGAATCCTCTCACCACCCACACCTCTGGCCTGCACCTCAGCTTGTATGTGTAAATAAATGAATCTAAAAAAAAAAACAATAAACAACCCATGATCCTAAGCGGTCCCTGATTTTAAAAATGTTTTACCCTCTCCCGTCCCTCTCCCCCGCAACAATAAACTTGGTAGTCTCAGAAAGGAAGCAGGTTTGGTAGAGTGAATTTGCAAAGAATAAAGAAAAGAAACTCAAGTCATTCCTGCCACCAGAGACCCCTCCTGGCCGTGTCTTCAGGACGGTGGCTGGAGCGCTGCGTCGTGGGTCACACCCAAACCAGCCCAGGTCAGCTCACATTCAGCCTTGACATCCAGTGGCCACCGAGCAGCCAGTCGTCCAGCTGAGCATAAGCCTTTAACCATTGCCTTTTTGACATTAGGTTGTTCCTACCTTTGCTTTTATAAAAATACAGTTAGTGGCCACCCCCTAAGAGCGTTCGGAGCCCACACCTCCAAAAGGTGGAATTGCTGGACCAGAGGGTGGGGACATTGGGGCTGTCCACCTCCTGCCTTCATTGGGCTCTTCCTTGAGTCCGGAGACCGTCCCACCTTGCGGGAGGGGATGCAGGCCTGGGAGATTGGCCTGCCCCCTCAGGTCACCCTCTTTCCGCTCAGGGGCAGGCACCGCATCTCTCTCCTTCCGATAAAGCGAGATTGTGAGCTTGGCACACGGGGTGAGGTTGGGGCATGAGTCCAACTCCCAGATGACCCCAGTGCCAGCTACTGAGCGGGGCAAGTCCCTGCTGCGTGAAGGTCACGCTCAGATTTGCTGCCCATTTCCTGTGCCATGTGGGAGCGGCCCTGCCTGCTGCCGTTTCCCGCCAGCTGTCCTTCCATCCTTACTGTTTCATCACCGAACCCATCTTTTCACATGGGGTTCCACCCTGTTGCTTTCTACCAGAAACCTCAGTACTCTCCACACGCGCTTAACGTTCCAGGCCAATTGTCCAGTGTAAGTCCCTTGTTCCAGAGCGAAATTAAATACCAAAAACTTGGATTTCATACACAACAGAATACACGCAGCTACAAAAAGACAAAGACGTGACTCTGCCACGACATGGAAGGAACTGGGTCTGTCAGACAGAGAAAGGCGAACAGCGGATGGTTTCACTCACGTGGGATAGAAGCAAGGACGAGACAACACACAAACCAACCCGGAAATCTGACTGTAGAATTGAGGCTACCCGAGGGGGGCAGCTGGGGAGGGGGTGCAATATAATGGAGGAGGGTGGGGGTGGAGTGAAGACATGCATTTGAGGAGGTGTGGACCTGAACCCCAAAAGCATGGACAGAGCTGTAAACCAACATCCCCTCCAACAATATGGCTTTAAAAATTTTTTAAATAATAATAATAATAATAATAGGGCCTCCCTGGTGGTGCAATGGGTAAAGCGCAGCGCTGTGGAGCTGTTGGCAGCTGAGGCGCTAGTTCGATGCCCGGCTGGGGACATTCCCACATGGCGCAGCAGACCTCTCCTGCCTCGCCTGCTGCTCCCCTCAGCAGTGTATTTCCGATGATCTGCCTGTTCTGCTCCCCGCTCTGTCTCTGCTGAACCCTCTCGCCGCCCCACGCCTCTGGCCTGTACCCCAGCTTGTATGCATAAATAAATAAATCTTTAAAAGAATAATAATTATAATAAATATTGAACCTTGGATTTTATTATGCTCAATGCACATTATATTTTGTTTTTTTTTATATATTTTTTTAAAGATTTATTTTTTATTTATACATACAAGCTGGGGTACAGGCCAGAGGCGTGGGGCGGCGAGAGGGTTCACCAGAGACAGAGCGGGTAGCAGAACAGGCAGATCAGAAACACACTGCTGAGGGGAGCAGCGGGCGAGGCAGGAGAGGTCTGCTGCGCCATGTGGGATATTCCCCGGCTGGGCGTCGAACTCGCGTCGCCACTGCCGACAGCTCCACAGCGCAGCGCTTAACCACTGTGCCACCAGGGAGGCCCGCACATTATATTTTGTATCAAGGTTGCATGAGACCCACACTTGGCAAATGGCACTCTGGTCTTGGGGTTCTCGGCGTGGCTCCGTTGACACACCGGGGTGGCGTGGTGGGCTCTGAGCCTGTGTGCTCCCACCAGCCTCACTTCTGGGGGTCATCAACGGGCCCTTTGGCATCCCAGGTGCTGGCGGCCCGACTGCCCCAGGTTCAAAGGCAGTGAAGGTCTGGGCCAGACCCAGGACCAGCGTCAGATGGCACAGCCTCAGGCGGCAGCGGCAGAGTGTGACCGAGCTGAGTCCAAAGTCCAGTAAAGTTCGTGTCCCCGGAGGGGTTTGCTGATGAGAATGAACAGCCCCAGGGAAAATGCTAAGTCTGCAGTTTGGGGTGGAGAGTCTGATAGAAATAAAAGGGACTGAAGGAGAAGGAGGAAAGAGTCGTCATGATGTAGGGATGGAGGAATCAGTGGCAGAAAATGGAGCCGCCAAGATTGAGAGTTTGGAAATCAGACGCCAGAAGTTTTGGGCTGCGGGATACAGACTGAACGCTTTTGGAATCTTCAGTGACTTTGGGACCAGCCACTTTGGAGGCTTTGCAAGTGGCCGAGCGATGGAAACTGCTCCCAGTTTTGTCTTTACTGCAGCCGAAGGAAGAAGGCGGAGGCCCGAAGCGGGCCCCTTCCTAAAATGCCTGAGTGCAGTCTGGGGCCGTCTGGCCGCTGTAGTTGCTGTTTGCAATGTTGCTCGCCTGGTGCTGCACTGGGACATCACAGCAGTTTTGGGAGCATCTCCAGTTGTGTCCTGTGTCGTCCTCGTGAGTTGGAGCCTGGACCTCAGTCTGGCTGTGGCGCGTCTGCAGAAACAGGAAGACGCCATCTTGGAGACGTGGCCTATTGTTTGGAAGAGCAGCTCCAGGTCAGCAGTGGCGGGAAGACGCCACCTTTGTTACTTTCCTGGGACTTAAAGGACTGGACATTGCTTTAAGTAAGGTAAACGGCCATATGTTGACTTCAGTAATTCTTTGTTTTTCCCTGTTTGTTAAATAAATCCCAATGTTGTAGTTCTCTGAACCTGAGTAGTCTTGCAAATGTGCGCGCGGCTACAGAACCAAGACAGTGACCGGTAAGCAACTGGGGCCCTGCCTTTTGTTAATTTAAAAAGCCTCATTTTCCCGATATCAAGAGGAGGACTTTGGCCACTTATTTCAAGCAGTGGTTCTTACTACTTGGGGTCAGAGAGACTGGTGAAAACTGTGGCCTCTCAGAAAGCGCCCCAGGCCTGCCCCCGACCAGCCCAGGACCCTCAGCACCTGCATTACAAAGGTGAGCAGCTCAGGGCCCCAGGCAGCTGCCCCAGCACCTCGGTGCCCTGGGACCTTGGGCCTCTCATCCCTCCTGGTGCTGTCTCCACCCAGCCTCGGCCCACGGTCAGGGGGCAGCTGCGAAAGGGCTTTGCGAGCCGCAGGGAGAGACGCTGATTCCAGGAACGGGGCAGAGGCGGAGGCTCTGATTGAGGTGAGGCTCATTTCTTAGAGAGTGTTATCAGCTGCCGCGGCCCCGCTGCCCCCTGAACGTGGCCTTTGCCCCCAGAAACGGCTGATAAAGGCCGTCCAGACGCTGCTCTTGTGACGTTTCAAGATTGCTTTGCTGTCCGAGCTAAAACCATGCAAGTGACACAAGTGTCGACTCGTGTTCACAGAGATCAGCCCTGAGCTGTCGGGAAGATTAATCATTAATCCTTCCTCGCCGCTGCGGAGCGATGGGGCCTGCAGAGCACCCCCCACAGGGGCCCGGGAGCGGGCTGGGCGCTGCGGACCACAGGTCCCTCCTCTCGCCCGGCCCCTCGTGAAACGAGGCTGCGTTCCAGGCTGGGGCACAGTGGGAAACCCACACTGCCCGGCAGGCTTCATGCCCCCACGTTGCCTCCTGCTGCCGAGGCCCCGGCGTGAACCTGGGGCTCTAGATACTGGCCCCGTGTGTGCGAGTGTGTGTGCGTGTGTGCACGCGCGTGTGGGCTGGGGGCTGGGCTGGAGGAGGCCGAAGGAGCACCTCTCTGAGCCCGCTGCTCTCCTCACAGCCCTCCCCAGGGTTAGTCCGAATGGGGAGTGTTGACAGCAAAGTCTGGCCTCCGCCCACATCCACATTCCAGACTCTGGGGCAGAGGGCAGAGGGCAGAGGGCAGGAAGCGGGGGATTGATGGAGTCTGTGAACCTTGCACTCTCCCCTTCCTCCAAGCGTTGCCACTTCGGGTGGGAGCGCGCTCCTCTGTCACCCGCAGAAGAGTCCGGAGCGCTTCCTGAGTGCCGGTCTGCTCCGCGGCCGCCGCGCCCAGGAGCTCAGGAAAAGGCTTCTGGACTAAGGAGTGAGGACGCGCCTGGCCTTCCACACCGCCGACCCGGCTCAGAGCCCGCCTCCCGAGGCCCAGGGCCGCGTGCGAGCCACACCCGGGCTCGGGGCGCCATGTCTGAGGTTGCCGCCCCACGCTCTCCGGCTTCCTGCTCGGGGCCCGCGAGGCCACCTCCGAGCCGCAGTCCAGGGGCCTTTGTGGCGCCGCTAAAAATAAACACAGATGAGCAAGTGGTGGCTTCTGTTTCCCGCCCCATGCCCGGCCGGGGAGCAGCGTCCACTGAGAGGCTCGTGTGCGGAGGGTTTGGGGCAAACCGTGGGTCCATTTAAAGCCCCCTGGCGAGCCCCGCGGAGGCCTGGGTGACGGAGCTTCAGAGGTCAGGTTCAGGGACTGCTCGGGGAGGTGGTGGGGGCGGCCCCCGCTGGCCTTGCCCGTCTCTGCTCCAGGCGGCCGTCTGTCTGGCCCGTGAGCTCGGCGGCCATCTGTCCCTGGCATCCATGGCGGGGGTGGTCCTCTGGCCCCTCCTCTGGCCCCAAGAGGTCTATGGCCTCAGGAGGCCCGGCTGTAACCCACTGGCAAGACCCACATGTATCCTCCACCCCAGCACTTCTTTTTTTAAGATTTATTTATGCATACAAGCTGGGGTGCAGGCCAGAGGTGTGGGGCGGTGAGAGGGTTCACCAGAGACAGAGTGGGGAGCAGAACAGGCAGATCAGAAACACACTGCTGAGGGGAGCAGCGGGCGAGGCGGGAGAGGTCTGCCGCGCCCTGTGGGAATCTCCCCGGCTGGCGTTGAACTCGTGCCACAGATGCCGACAGATCCACAGCGCAGCGCTTAACCCGTTGCGCCACCAGGGAGGCCACCCCAGCACTTTTTTTCAGAAATTACTCTGGGGACAGGCCGGAAGTGGGTCAATTTCTGTCCCTTCCACACCGCATAGCAACAAGAGTGGGGGAAGGGGGGACTGTCAGATCAGGCACCTGCACCCTCAGGGCCATAGTCCCCAACATAGGGGTTTCCCTACCCAACCCTATAAAAGAGAAGTGAGCATTTTCCCCTTTTAGCTTTGGCTACTAGGAAGCTCGCAGCCAAGTGTGAGGCTCAGGAATGTTGGGCACGTAATAATGTGCAGTCCTCACGTTGCAAGCATTCCTGGCTCTGCCCTCATGCCTTCCTTTTCATAGATACCTCTTATTAAAACCCACATATTCTTATAAGCTGCTTGAAATCTTTCCTGAAGCCGGGTGGATTAAATTTGTGGACAGGTAGGAGTCGAGGCCCCTGACTGCTGTTTATCCCAGTTAATCTCCCTAGATCACTGTCTTTTTTCCAGGTTTGAGATCTCAAGCCCCTGAGGTTAAGCCCACAAGCCAAGAGGGGGGCGGCGGGTGTCCACGTGGCCTCCGAGAGCGCCGTGGAGATGGCATCAGCCGGCACGGAGCTGGGGTCGTGGGATCTTGGGGATGCGGGCAGGCCCTGGGCAGCTAACCCTGGCCTGGAGGCCTCTTTGTGTGTGTCCACTCTCCCCAGCCGACTGACATGAGGGCCTGGGGCCGGCGGAGCTGGCCGGACACCCGCCCTGCCCATTTTGACCCACGGAGGTCCACGCAGCCAGATTCTGGCGCGGCTGCGTCACCGCCTGAGGAAGCGCTGTCCTCCCGCGTGTGACAGTAAACCCGCAGGAGTGCGGCCTGTGGCTGAGGGAGGGCAGGGTGGTCTCAGCGACGGGCAGGCGGGTCTGCCTGCAGGCGGACCCCCGGGGGTCGGGGAGGGCAGCCCTGGCGGCGGGCGCAGCAGCCAGAGCAGCGCCAGCCCCCCAGAGCCTGGCACCTTGGCGGGTGGCCGCCCGCCTCGCCGAACAGGCCTGGCACCCAGCCTGCCGGGCGCGCGGCTCTGCGGGAGGGAGGAGGCTGGCCTCGCCCCCACGGCTGCCCAGTGCATGCGGGAAGCTGCGGGCGTCGGCCCTGCCTTGGGTCCACCCAACACAGCCCAATCCCGGCTGGTGAGTCAGCAAGAGGAGCCCTTTCCTGCTGGACCGGGGATTGGAACTCCCGCCCACAGCAAGGGCTTCAGGCTGGACGCCCGCACCCCACCCCCACCCCTGCTCGGTACCTGCCTGACTGGACTGTTTTCTTCCTCTCTTTTTATGTTTAAGATTTTATTTTTATTTATTTATGCACACAAGAGCTGGGGTGCAGGCCAGAGGTGGGGGGACTCCCCAGAGACAGAGTCGGGTGCAGAACAGGCGGATCCACTGAAACACACTGCTGAGGGGAGCAGCGGGGAGACAGGAGGGGTCTGCTGTGCCATGTGGGAAGCTCCCTGGCTGGGGATCGAACTCAGGCTGCAGTGGCTCTGGACAGCTTCATAGTGCTGAGACTCAACTTCTTGTCCCACCAGGGAGCCCCCTACCCCTTGATTTTTTTTTTAAGATTTATTTATTTATACATACAAGGTGGGGTGTAGGCCAGAAGTGTGGAGTGGTGAGAGGACTCCCCAGAGACAGAGTGGGGAGCAGAACAGGCGGATCCACTGAGATACACTGCTGAGGGGAGCAGTGGGGAAAGAGGAGAGGTCTGCTGCGACCTGTGGGAAGCTCCCTGGCCGGGGATCAAACTCCAGCTGCAGTGGCTGGGACAGCTCCATAGTGCTGAGACTTAACCCCTGCGCCCCCAGGGAGGCCCTGGTAGGGCTATTTGCAAGTCTAAGTGACGATTGGGCCATTTTAGCACCATTTGGCACCGAATAATTAAGGAATGAGCCTGAACCTCATTGGTCCACGGGAGGACCGTGTCCAAATATAAAGAAGCTGGCCCCTCGCACCCCTCAGACCGTAGGTGCCGACTGCGCCCTCCCCGCCGAGGCTGCGGGGGTCAGGCTGGGCACAGCACCGGGAGGGGCTGCCCGCAGCGGCTTGTCCAGGACCCAGGCCCAGCGGGCGGCGGGGTCGCCGTCCCTGCCCCACCACCCACGCCGGGGCCGACTCACGTTCTCCCCTCTTTCTCCAAACAGCGAGCTCGGGTCCACACAGTGACCATCGCTGGCCCTCGACGGGACAGCCTCTCGCTGCCCTGGGGAGTGGACCACGAAGGAGGGTGCCTGCCTGGACTGTACCCCAGGGGAGGAGGCCGGGGTCCCCCAGACAGCCGGGCAGTGAGGGGCGGATGTCCAGCAGCGAGGGGGAAGTGGAGCCATGAGGAGGACGGGGGGCTTGGGGGCGGTGTCCAGGCAGGTCTCTAGGAAACCACCTCTAGGGGCTCCCGGCAGGACCCCCTTTGGGAGTGGGCAGGGCAGCAGCGAGGCCACCGGACCTTGCTAGCTCTGCGTCCACCTCCCCCCAGCATTCAAATGTCCCTGGTGAAGCCCGGGTGGCCCTTAGCCGGCCAGGGGGCTTCCAGGAGCCGTGGGGGACAAAGCTGCGTCCTGTGGCGTCGCCCCACCCCGAGGTCAAGGCCTTGGGCTGCGCAGCTCAGCGGTGCCCTGGCTTGTCGCCACCTGGGCCTGCGTCCCCTGAAAAAGGTGCTGTGAGAAGGGTATGAAGGGTGGGCAAGCGTCCGCCCCGCCTGGTGACCCAGTGAGGGACGCGGTCAGCAGAGCCCTGGCGCCACCTAGTGGCCGCTGGCCTCAGCACCGCCGTGAACCCCTCAAATCCAGGGTCCTTTTTCCAATGCTGCACTGGGGGTGGTTGAAGAGTGATGACTGGGGTGGTGGTGGTGTGGGGTCCGTCCCCCCAAAACGGTCAGACCCGTTTCTCAGTAGCCCCAGAGTCGTCTCTTGTCACCTGGGGGGAGAGCCGGAGGCCAGCGAGCCTGGACAGTCCACTCCCCAGCAGAGTCGAACGTTTGCTGAGAGCAGGGAGGGGTGAGTGCTGAGGCGAAGCCGCCCTGCCAAGGCCCTCGCCCCACGAAGAGGTCAGCGAGGCCTCAGTCTGGCCCCCGCCAAAGCAGCGGCCCCTGCTCCCCTCTGTGACCCAGACGTCGTCCCTTGGGGGCCCTCGCCGGCCCTGGCTCCCAGCGGACTGTCCTCTCTCCCGGGAAGCCCCTCTGTGCGCTCTTCGCTCCGTTTCCCGAGCTTGCGCCTGTGAGTGGAGTCTGGTGGTGCGGCCCTGGGCGGCGGCGGCCTTCGGGGCTCCGGTCACAGCTGCCCACCCCCCGCTCCTGACAGGGCCCAGGACACCACCACCCTCTGCTCGAGCAGGCAAGGGCAGGGCTGGGGCCTGCGCCCAAGCATCTTGGGGCGATCCTGGGCATACAGCAGTACCCCCAGTGCCTCCTCCACCTGACCTGGAGGCCCCCTGGGAAAACCCAATGGACTGCCGGCTGGGGCGGTACCGTGGCAGGGCAGCGGCGCCCTGAGCCTGGTACAAGGCCTGGTTCAGGGGTGTAGCGTCTGGGGGCGACCTTTCTGGGGGGCTGGGGAAGGAGACACGGGGCTCCACTGTCCCAGCCTGGCTGTGCAGCGTCGGGAGGGCGGGACCCGAGCCAGCCAGAGTCGCTGCCGGTCTGTGTCTCCTGCGGCCTGGGGCTCGGGCGCCACAGAATTAGTCGGTGATTCCGCACGAGCTAAAGCCGTTTGCTCTGGAAAGTGGCGTCGCAGCACCAAAGATGAGACGAGTTGTGGTTTTTCCTTCCGGAGAACAGACGTAGCAAACACAAGCAGCAGACCAAGGGGGCCCCCGAGGCTGTGTGCGCCCTTCTGGGCCCAGGCCTGGCACCAGGATGCAGAGTCCACTTGCATTTGTGCTGGGCCCTGGAATGAGGCAGCTGGCGAGAGGCAGGCTCACCTTAGGGCGGGCTCACCTTACGGGGCCCAGAGGCAGGGCCGGGGTGTGGTCAGCTCCAGACCGTCTCTGTGGCATCACTGCCCGCTGGGACTACATCACTGTCACAGACAGAAGTCACGCTGAGGGCGTGAAATCTGGGTGCCTGGGACCCCTAGCTGGGGTTCTGTCATACTGAAAGTCAGATGCACCCAGAGTCCACCCAAACCAAAGTGCTCTCCAGGGCGGGGCTCACTCCCGGGGGGTCGCGCCCCACGCGCCTTCGGGGCTTAGTGGAATTCCCGGCCTCCCTGCACTCGATGCTGCAGCACCAGCCCCAGTCGCGGCAATTTAATGTGTCTCTGCGTTGCGAGGGTGCCCCGGGGCCCCAGTCGGGCCCAGTGGCTTCACCAGTGGGGTGACAGGAGCCTCGCCTGCCTTCCCAGGCCCGGGGCCCACACACAGACTCCCCAAGAGACAGAGGGGGAAATGAAGATTCTTTTTATTTAGCAGGAAAGAGACGGGTGAGTGACAATTCATAGACACAGAACACAAAGGATAAAGGATGAGACATCGCAGTGTGAATTCCCACAAGGACTGGCAGACCTGCCCCCAGAGCAGCGGGGTGCCAAGGAGCGAGGAGTCACTGCATTAGGGACCAACCTGTGTCCCGTCAGGTTCCCTAAAGGTCGAGAAGATTCAAAGCCCCAAACCGAAACTCCGTACCCCTGCCGAGCACACGCGCTCACTCACAGCCTACCCTGCAGGTGAGGGCGCCCCCAGGAAGCCCCCTTTTCCTAACATTGCCCCCCCTTACACACACACACACACACACTTAAAATGCAACACTTCACAGCACAGGAGCAGACACGCAGGATTAAAAGCCCAACCAAGCAAAAAATATCTTCTTTTTTCTATAAAGTGTTCTTTAAAATAGATGGAAAAAACTGAAGGCACCACGGACATCTGTGCAAGGGACGCTGAAGAACAGCAAAAGCAATTCCAGAAAATCACGCTGCCGATCCAGAAAGGCCCCGCGAGCCCGAGAAGGCTGGGGCGCCCCCAGCACTAGCGCATGCCCAGGATCTGCCTGCTCTTCAGCTGGTAGCTCCTCTCGATATCCGACAGCGCCTGGGCCCGCAGCTGGGCCGCGTGCAGCCTCTGCTTCAGGCCCCTGCACTTGGACTTGGTCAGCTGGCTCTCCCCGCTCTCAGTCCGCAGGATGTTCTCTTTGCTCTCGCCACTGAAATGAACTTTCTTCTTAATTATGGAAGATGGGAGGTCAAAAAGTTCTTGAGGAAGAAAAAAAGAAAAAGGGTTCAGGGTTACTGAAGAGGCCTGACTCCACCCTCACAGACTCTCCCCAAACAGGTCGCCCTTCAGGGCACGCCTGAAGCCTCTCCTGAGGCAGGCAGGGGCGCGAGGCGGACAGAAACCGTCTTAATCCCGAGCGCTGAGAACAGGTCTGGGCACATAGGTGTCAGGCTCTGAATCAACTTTTAAGCACTAAGGGCCACAAAGGAAACTTCTGGAGACCAACCCTTATTCTCGGTTCTTAACGGCACTGCCATTCCACCAAGAACACATTACCTGCAGAAGCTTTCCCACAGAGCACCTACAGTGTGGGTAAATCTTCAAGGACACTTATTTCAAAAGCAGCTCAACAGATCAGAGGCTTGTTTCAAATAGAACCTGAGCAAATTCCGTGTGTAAACGGTTTATCAAGTGACAGATGTGACCTGTGCTTTTCCTGTGGAAAAGGACAAGCAGCGACATCAAGAGCTACCGCCGGAGTCATCTGGGGCCGGGCCTGCAGGGCTGAGCTCCTGTGCCCTGCGGGCGAGGTGCTCGCGTGTCCCCCGCCCTGGACAGACGGTTGCTCTCTCCCAGTCAGCGCGGCCACGGCGCACACGGCGCAGGAGGGCCGGGTGGTCTGGGAGCCACTCCCGGGAGAGGCAGCAGGCCTGGCGGTGGCCGCGACTGGCGTCTCCCAATAGGCGCGTCTGGACAGAGACCAGATCAAAGCGAGGCGCGAGGAACAAGAACCGCCCCGGCCGAAGACGGGCCAGCCCAGGGGGCAGAGGCGGCAGAGGCCAGCCCCGGGCTTCGGCTCTCACGCTCTTTCAGCTTCGAGGCAACCTGCCGCTTCTAGACCTCAACTGCGCAGTCTCAGACCCCTCGTCACCGCAAGCCCCTGTGTGTGTGTAAACCAGGCTGTGATCCTGCCGAGCTAGTTTTGTAACAAAGTGCTTAGAGAAGGAGCCAGAAGGCCAGTAAGCTGCAGAAAAATAGCGATCGTGAAATAGAGCAAGAATAGATTTTACAAAGTGCTGCTGGGGAGATACAGCTAGGGTGCCTTCCTCGTGTCTGGGTGACAGCTGAGACACAGCAGGTTTTTAAACGTCTACTGTTTCAAAATAAATATTGAATATTAACACAAAGCACTCCATAAGGTCAATAAAATCGATGTGAAATCATCACGGACCGAGTAAAGAGCACTTTGCGATGACAGAATCCTTTTTAAATGTACCTTCAAATTCAAGGTTTTGCAAATAAAAGGGTCATCAAATGCCCCCGAGGGGGACCCAGGAGGCGCGGAGCGTTCGTTCTGAGTGGAGGCTCCTACCTGGACTGCTGGTCAGAGACAGGAGCCTCTGCTCCCTCAGGAGGCTGTACTTCTTCAGCAGGCCGTCTGCCCGCGCCATCTTGTCCTCTGCCAGCCTCTCCCGAACACAAAGTTCGCGTTCCTTCTCTTTACAAAGAAATGGAAAAGGAAACGCAAGTGACTTTGGGTGTAAAACAACCCGCAGGTAGCGCGCTCGCCTCATTACTCTGATGGCCCAGACTGGCTTGCCTGCCCCCCGGGACTGGTGGGTGAGGCTGCAGGCCGGCCGGATCGCCCCACTCTGTAATTCTGTGTCTGAGGATGTGACCGTGCTTCAGCTTTCTCCAAAGGATGGGTTTAAGCACTGTAAAGTGTTAACCTCAAGCTTTGGCTCTGTTGGGAGGGGGGAGTCCTTTGGAAAAACTAAAACCTAAGCCCACCCCCGCCGACTCACTCCCAGGTTTCCCGGAGCAAACCTCCTTCCGGGGGAAGGACAGCACCCAAGAGCAGGAGAGACAACTCAGTGGGGGGCTCCTTCAGACCGATAACGAAGGTCATTGTCTTTGTGGCCCAGAATTCCGAAAATTCAGCTGCCATGGGAAATCACAAAAGACTGGGGAAAGTTTTAATAAAAAGTTTGGGGGGCTTTAAAATTTTTTTGACAGAATTCTTTTGACTGAAAAGTTAAAAAAAGGGCCTCCCTGGTGGTGCAGTGGGTTAACTGCTGCGCCGTGGAGCTGTGGTGGAGGTGATGCGAGTTCGATGCCCACCGGGGAGATTCCCACATGGCGCAGCAGACCTCTCCTGCCTCGCCTGCTGCTCCCCTCAGCAGGGATTTCTGTCGATCTGCCTCTTGTGCTCCCCACTCTGTCTCTGGTGAACCCCCTCACCGCCCCACACCTCTGGCCTGCACCCCAGCTTGTATGCATACATAAATAAATCTTTAAAAGAAAAAAAGTTACAAAACCCCACAAAAACAGACTTCAGGTGGGCGTGGCTGTGCCACCTCTACAGAGAGCGCACTCCCGGCTCTGGGGACAGAGAAAGGTTAGCGCACAGGCTGCCCCGGGGGCACCTCGGTGAGTCAGCGGTGGCAGGAGACGCCTGTCCTCATCTGTCTCTTCCTGCCGGCACACGAGCCTCCCCGAGGCTGTGCTGGCACAGGCCGCGCTTCTGAACTCCTGACAGCGCCTCTCCCCTTGGTGGTGTCGGCAGCTCCCTCAAGCGCGAATCGGCGCGGTCAGCTCACGCCCACCAGAGTGTTACGAGGCCTCACGAACGCTCCCACCCTCTCCACCGGCCACCTGGGCCTGGGCCGCCTGTAGGCCTGGGGCGCACTGGAGCGCCACGGCGGGGGGCGGGGGGAGTGCTGTTTTAGCACAGGCGAAGGAGGCAGCTTAACTGAGACCCAAGAAGCTTGCAGGCGTCCACTTATGGACCTAAAATTTCCTGGTGCAGACACAAAGGCAGAGAAGGAGACGGGGCCGCTGAGCTGGAGACCCCAGTCAATGGCCGCGCGTCACCGCGGAGGGAGGCGCCACGCGGGGCGGGTGTGACCCCCACACGCAGCAGCTTGCTCTCCCCGGCGTTTGCGAGAGCGCACAGACGCCCGGGCCCGCACTCACGCTCCAGCCGGGCCTCCCGCTCCCGCAGCGCTCGCTCCCGCTCCTGGAGCTGCATCTCCTTCAGCCTCAGCTCGCTCCGGCCCGGGCTGGGCTCAGGGCCCTTGTCGGCGTCTCCCGCTCGTCGCCCCCTTCGCTCAGGATTTCGCCTTTGCTCTTCTGCCACCAAGTCTGCAATCAAAGGGCTCTCGAGAATTTCTTCAACGGAAGGTCGGTGGTAATCCTGGAAGAAAATTCCGTGGTCCGGGCAGGTTTCCCAGCAGAATCGGCTTCCTGAGCGCGGGTTCCCCTCCCAGGGCAAAGGGAAGTCTCCCGGGACGGCCTGGCACACCCACCACACGCAGCCGACTGGGGCCTTCGGGCAGGAGGTCCTGGCCGCACCGGCGTGGGCAGGTGTTGACTTACACTGGTTCCCTGGAAGCTTCCGAGGAAGCCGGGCCCTGAGCTGGTCTATCCGGGACCAGGCCGCCCTGGCTTCTCGGCAGGACGCTCTTCCCACCTTCAAGCCACTGCTTTGCCAGAGTCCTCTGTGCCCAAACAGTTCCCCTCCCACCCTCACGAGCTGGCCGCCGACACCCCCCGCCCCGCGGCCCGACCTTCCCCTGTAAGTTCTTTGCTCACGTCAGGCTCCCTCCTCTTTCACTCACCCTCCCCTCAACAGCCCCTTCTGTCAGGCCTCTAATCTCCCACTGG
>PVIJ01013499.1:15380-44987 GCA_004024925.1 Scalopus aquaticus
CCCCCGCAAGGCCGGCCTGACAGCGAGTGGAAGCTCATCTTTACCTTCAAGTTTAACATCCTCGTAATAAGGTCATTCAGTTCGTCAGAGTAACGATAGGGAATGCGCCTGAACTTGCCTTCTCTGATCTTCCCAGCAAGCTCTTTCTGGTTGAAAGCTGTGAATGGAGGCCTTGGAGAAAATAATAATACTTTTTTTTAGTGAAAAAACCAAAAACAGATAATAGGAACCAAATCACAAGCACAGTTTACACTCCAGTTTGTATGTATGTTTCTACTTCTGGAATTTTCTTCCGCAGTTTCCTTTGCTACCCTGGGCCCCCAGGCTGGCAAAATTCTTCACTGTGGCACCGGTGCCCTGTTCTGTGGCATGTTCTGCACACCCTGGCCTCTGCTCTCCAGCCCTCCCCAGTGTGACAGCCCACACCGTCCCCAGTCGTCAAATGGCGCCTGGGGACAAATCACTTCCCCCTCCCCAGACAAAAATCACAGCACTAGAGAAGAGTGTAGAAGGAAAGCGGGAGAGAGCTGGAGCGTTCTCTGGGCCCGAGCCCCCGGCGCGCTCCTAGATGTGGGTTCAGCTCTTCACACCCGCTGGGGGACGGGGCCGCCTGCCCGACTGCGTGCGGCCCGGAGCTGCGCACGGCCTGCAGGGACGTGCCTCCGTGGGGGACGCCGGGCGAGCGAGCTGCAGTGTCAGGGCTGTGGCTCTGCTGAGTCCCGTCTGTCTCCTGAAGTTTCACCCAAGGCAGAATATAACTCTTTGACTTGATGTGCCCGTAGGCCGGGAACAGCCCCAGGTGTGGCCTGCGGGCCGGAAACCGGCCGCTCACACTTACATCAAGGCGCACAGTTCGTACAGCAAGCAGCCCAGAGACCAGATGTCCGACTTCTCGTTGTAGGACATGCGGCTCATTTGCTCCTTAAGGGGGGAAATGGAGAAGAAGGTAGAGGGTTTAAGCTTATTTAATACTTACATGGAATCTTCAAGTTTGTTGATATTCACTCAAGAAAGAAAAGAGAAAAAGTTGGTAATACTTTTCATCTGGAACAAAAATTTCGAGCCCCGAGGCTGAAGGGGCTAACGTCCGCTCTCCTCGGAAGCGCAGGCTGCACCGTCTCTGCGGCACCTTGGATGTCAGCGGGGACAAGGGGGGCTCTTGTCCCAACACACTTTGTCACACTCAGGCCACTCGCACATCTTTTATTTGCAAATGTCACGTGACGCGCTGGAGACGAGGCGCTGACAACTCCAACATCAGACCACGACCCCATCCTCAAGGTACACAGAGTCTAGAAACTCCATTTTAAAAGTATCAGAGAAAATTCCAGAATAACCAAAATTCCAGAAACACATTTAAATGGACATGGAATAAGTGACTAATTACTCATTTATATGTACTTTTCTTAGTACACTGCATAAACCTGTGTAGTCACTAATATTCTCATTTCCTATCTGAATTGTTTACTTTCCTCTACCAGCCACACTTCTCATTCTCTACAGAGGGCACAGAAAGGGTCCCAAAATTCCAGGAGGCTTCTCAGTGCTTCAAAGCCCAGCAGGTGAGCCTGACACCACCCCCAGAAGGCCGTCAACGCCTTCTGGCTGGCCAGGTCTCATGACAAAGCGGGAGGGAAAAGGAACAAAAGAATCGCACAGGTTTCAAGTTTTCCAGGAACCACCAAGGGATAATTTTCCTTTATGTTAAAGACTTTCTATTGGTAATCTGACCCACTGAGAAAATGACACTGTTCTCACCATGTCTAATCCTCGTCAAAATAAAATCATTAATTTACAAACTTTCCTATGCAACTGGATCGGTTAACAAAACTGGAGGATTTAGAAAATGCAAAAAATGTTTGTGAACAGCTAAAAATGAAAAGCCGTCTCTTCATGCTTGTCTGCTCGGATTTCATATACAACACAGGGCGTCAGCACGTCCACGCAGCCTTTTCAGTCCCAGAGAAAGCCATAAACAGTTTGCGCCCTCTGAGCAGCAAGGGAAGAGAGGATAATTCCTACAAAAACAAGAAAGTGCTCCTTGGGAGGGTGAGAACATTTGGAAACAAAATATCCACAACAGAGGAAAGAGAAGTAAAGCAGCAGGGAAGGCAAGGAAACAGAACAAATACCAAAGTTAACTCTAAAAACATTATGACAGCCAGCGGCAAGGACCTCCTAAAGAGGCCATCACGAAGCAAAGCAAGAAGGGCGCTGGGGGCTGGGGGTGAGGGGTCGACGGCGCAGAGTCTCGGGTCTGGGGTCCAAGACTCTGCAAACCAGTCCAAGCGGTGCCCAATCCATGCCACTTTGGAAAATGCTGCTCTTGAGGGCAAAGCCAAAACCTACTTCATCTTTGAGTCCCAGAGCTTAGCACCTGGTCGAGCCTCAACAAAAGCGTGACTTGAATTGCTGATATGATGAAGTTTAATGGCCTGGTGGTCCTCTTGGGAAAACATACATTTCAAATGAAACATTTGGGGGCCTCCCAGGTGGCACAACGGGTTAAGTCTCAGCACTACGAAGCTGTCCTCAGCCACTGCAGCACGAGTTCGATCCCACAGGGCGCAGCAGACCCCTCCTGTCTCCCCGCTGCCCCCTCAGCAGTGTATTTCAGTGGCTCCGCCTGTTCTGCTCCCCACTCTGTCTCTGGGGAGTCCTCTCACCTCCTGCATCTCTGGCCTGCACCCCAGTTCTTGAATGAATAAATATTTTTTAAAAATAATTAAAAAAATGACACATTATTATTGATTCTTGGCTACTGGCTATTACTAAGCCCAGAAATAAGCCAAAAACTCATTTTCCCTGCGGCTGAAGGTTCAGGGCTGAGATGAGCTTAGAAAGTACGCAAATGCTGACGCACTTACGGGAGACATGTAGTAAGGCGTGCCCACGAACGTCTTTGCAAAACTCGTGTCGTGGTTTAAGATTCTGGCCAGCCCAAAGTCTCCCAGCTTCACGTTTTGCTTGGCATCCAGGAAAACGTTGGCGGGCTTCAGGTCCCGGTGCAGCACCGTGCGGCCGCCATCGCTCCGCCGGTGACACTCCTTCAGGGCCAGCGTCAGCTGCGTCATCACTCGAAGGACAAACTCCTCCTCCAAGTACTGCCTGAAACCAAGCAGGGCCCTTCTGAACAAACCACCACCGGGCCGGGTGAAGGGGTGAGCTCGTTTTCACAGGATACCCACAGGAGGGGCAGGAGGGACCGGGTGTTTTCTGGACTATGAGTGGGGATTGCCAGGGGCCGTCTCAAGTCCTGCAGGGCCCAGCAGACAAACACAAGGCGCTTTCACTCACTCCATCCCGGGCCCCAAACAAGACGCCGAACCGAGACGAAACCCGGCTCCTTTTCACTTCGGTGGAGAAGACAGACTTACCTGCGGGTCTGCCAAGCCTAAGCGGCCTGTTCGGCCGCCATTTCCGTTACCTGCCAACGCAACACTCACCTTTCCTTGGTTCCCTTCGCAATCACGCTGGCCAGGTCGCCGCCTTCGCAGTACTCCATGACGATGTACAGGGTGGTGTTGGTCCGGTCGATGATCCGGTCGTAGTAGCGGACGATGTTGGGGTGTTTCAGCTCTCGGAGCAAATTCACCTCAGACACGAGCATCTGTTTCTCGGCTTCTGTCATGGAGCCATAGTCCAGCTCTTTCCAAACCAGTATCTGAAAGAAGTTCCAGGGTCACAGGTCAGCGCGGGGGAGGACGGCCGCGGGGCGACGGACGGACCGGAGACCCTGGCGCGGCCGCCCTGCGCACCCCCGGGGTCCCGGACGCGGCCCGCAGCCCCCGGGTCCGGCCCGCGCCCACCTTGCCGTTGCTCTTCCTCCGGATCTTCTGGCAGCGGCCGTAGGAGCCGGCGCCGATGGTGAACAGGACCTCGTAGTCCTCCGCCCGCGCCGGCATGGCCGGGCCGCAGGTCCTGGCCCGCCGCCCGGTTCCGGACGCCCCGCTCCCCGCAGCCCCGCGTTGCGGACGCCCCGCTCCCCGGAAGCCCCACTTTCGGGACGCCCCGCTCTGCGGAAGCCTCGCTCTCGAAGCCCCGGCCCCCGGACGCCCGGCTGACCCGCCGCCCGCCGCCCGCCGCCCGCCGCCCGCGTCCCCGCCCCGTTCAACCGTCGCGGGCCCAGGCCTCGCAGCCGATTGGCGCGCGTGAAGGCGCTCCGCCCCTCTGATTGGCTAAGAAGAACACAACACGCTAGGCCTCTTGGGAAAAGCGTGTCGCTAGGCAACCGCGTCAGCGTCCGCGTCAGTTTCAGCCTCGGGGCTGAGGGGCGGGGCTACGCTGCGGCGGGCGCGGAGGCCAGAAAGCCTCGGGGGCCTTGGCTTCGAGGAGGCCCTGCAGGCCGCGCCCCAAGGTCTCGAAGTCCCGTGGCCCCTCCGCAGAAGTCTTCGCGCGCGGCCTTACCAACTGCCTCTGACCTTTGTCCTTTGACCCGCACCGCCCCCTCTCCTCTCCCATTCCCAAGCGCTCAGCCTGGACAGCCCGAAGGGGACCCCCCACGAGGAGAGCTAGTGCAGTTTCGGGTCCACAGCCAGGAAGAGGGGAACCGATGCAAAAACTGGGCGCCGTCAGGGTGCAGAGCTCAGCGGTGGAGGGTTCCACTGCAAAAGCGAGAGTCAGGGGTGATTTCAGGCCCCCCAAGATCTCAGGGCGCATCGTCCAGCGGCTGCGGTTCTGAACCCCACGTTTAGGTCAGCGCAGCACACAGAGGGAGTGCGCAAGAGGCCAACCAGGGGGTCCCCTTCGGGAGCCCCCAGCAGCGTGGTGCTTCAGATAACCTTTGAGACGCCAACAAAACAAAATACTACCATTAAAAAATGGTCAGAGGGGGAATCCGCGGAATTCGTTGATAATACTTCCCTGAATGGAATCTACCTGGGCCCCAAGGTCTCCAGACCCAGGGCTGGAGGGAACTGTGTGCACGCCCAGGCTAGTAATCAACAGGTCAGTTTTCCTTAAATATCTGCTCAGTGTGGGACTGAAAGGAGCTGACTGTTAACAAGCATCTCAAGCTTCTTGATGCTAAGAATATGGGATCCCATGCATTGAATAGAACACAATCGGAAGTCCCGATCAGGAAACTTCAGTAACATTCAAGGATACTGTCCTGCCTCGAAAGAATGTTGAGGTTTCAGAGGCGGAGGAAGCAGCGGCAAGAGGCCGGGTTCACTGGCATTTTATATACATATATTTCACTAAGATCCACATCCATGGAGCTTTTTGGCTGGTGTGCCCCAAATCTAGGACTGCATCTCTTCTTTAAAAGAAGCTTTGGCCTCCGTGGTGGCGCAAGGATTAAAGTCTCAGCACTGTGAAGCTATCACCAGCCACTGCAGCACGAGTTCGATCCCCGGCCAGGGAGCTTCCCACAGGGCGCAGCAGACCCCTCCTGTCTCCCCGCTGCTCCCCTCAGCGGTGTGCTTCAGGGGATCTGCCTGTTCTGCTCCCCACTCTGTCTCTGGTGAATCCTTTCATCCCCGCACCTCTGGCCTGCACCCAGTTCTTCTGGCATGCATAAATAAAGTAACAATCTTTTTAAAAAATAAAAGAGGCTTCTAGGAAGACTATGGTATCACCAAAGGAACGTGTTCAAAATCCATCTCCCTATCTTCTCCCCAAAATTTCTCCTGCCGCTTTGGGGTAACAAATGCATGTTTTGCTCCCTGCTCTACCTCCAGCTCCTAAAGCAGAAGTTTCAGTTCTCAGTCAGCATTGAAAGGACAGCGCGTCCTTCCTGTGTTACGCGCAGGGGCCGCTAGAGGGCAGCACATCACCTCACAGTAACCAGGGGCGGGGCCCGCGGACCCCCGCAGGGCCTGGCCCTGGAGAAAGCGCCGCCCCTCTGAGGGTCCATCGCAGGCGGGACACCTTGAGTGTCTTCTCTCCTCAAGGACGCAGCAGGTCGGAGCTGGCGATCACGGAGATGCTGTCCAGTGCTTAATAAAGATTTCTGGAAAGAAAATTAAAAACCTCTGTGTATAGCAATCGGAAGAAAAAACAGTAAGGGAGGTGCAGGGGGGAGGCGGCACCTCTTCTGTCCACCGCGGACTGCGGGTCAGTCTGCCCCCGCCTGGTTTCCCCTGCCCTCCTGGGCGGTGACAGGCGGACACATCAGACTGTGCCTGTAAAAATCCCCCTGGCGACAGCAGAGAGGGAGCGTGGGGGCCGGGAGGGGGCTGGGGCACTGGCCGCAGAGGACCTGGTGCTGCCCGGCTGAGGCTGGGCCTGGAGGGAGACGCCGGGAGGCAGGGGAGCGGGGTCCGGCCGCCTGTGTGGGGAGAAGGGTGAGCCTCTGGCCCGCGTGGCCGAGGAAGCAGGCCACTGCGCAGGCTCAGCAGGGTGCACTGGAGACAGCGGGGCGTCGGGCGCAGGCCCCCGGTGCAGTGCGCAGCGGGGAAGGGAAGGACAGAGAGGCGGAGGGGCCAAGGCGTCTCTGTGAGGGGTGTTGGCCACTGCACTGGGCTCGCCCCGGCTGGCCTCGGTCCCCTGAAGAGCTCGTGCCCTTCTTTTGTCTTTTCAATTCTTTTGTCTTTTCGGTGCAGACCATTTGACAAAGCAGAGGGAGGGGCCGGAGCTGGTGCCTCTGCCAGGAGCACGTGCCAGGAGAGGAGCGAAGCCTCAGAGCCTCGTCTCCCCACGTCAGCCAGGCCCTGGGGAAGCCTCCCCGTCTCGCCCCTGCTGGGGACCTACAGGGTAAATCACTGATAGGGCGAGTACCAGGGGTGGGGTCCACTGTGAACCCAGTTAGCAGCCCCCTTTCGGGAGGAGGGCGTTTAAAACGACCCACAGCAGCACCAGGTCTCGTCCGGGCTGTTTCCACAGCCGCCGAGGCCTGGCTCCCTCGACGGACCCTGCCCCGGCGGCCTCTGCAGCAGGGAAGGGGGAGGGCAAGCCTGTGGGGGCAGCGGGGGCCCGGGTCCACGCTCCTGTGGCTGAGGCACACACAGCCGGGGAGACCCCAAGACCCGGCACCTCCCCTAAAGAATGGGGCACGTGCTTCCCGCACGGGCCTTCGTGAGGTCTGAATGAAAATATACAGACGTGTCCACGCCGCCGCAGGACCTCAGGCGCAACAGCTGCTACGGCTTTCAGTAGTGAATCCTCTCTCCGGGTGGGGCCACGGGGGAAACTGGACACCCCGGACTTGGGGCAGCCTCCTGGGGGGCATTTACATGGCCTGGCACCTGGCCCAGCACCTGAGGGGAGCCCTCCCCAGGCCTGGCTCCTTCACCTGCTCCCTCTGCCTGCCCAGGTGGCGCTCTGCCCGGGCCCTCCCCAGCCTGCACTCCGGGCGGCGTCGGGCACTCGTTCTCAGGGCCGCGGTTTAAATCCACTTCCCCACTGCTGAGCGGCGCAGACGGCTCCCTGCCCACACCTCGGGGGCCTGCAGAGCGGCCTCTGGGGCTGTTGGTCAGAGCCTGAGCGAGTCAAAGAATCAGAACTCGGGGAGCTAGTCTCCGTCCTGGCACAGAGAGCACACGCCGTCACAGGGCCTGAGGGGCCAGAGGTCCTGGGGACAGACAGGAGGTGACCACACCAGAGGGGTGCGGCAGATGCAGGGGTCCCTGCAGGAGGGGCCATGAACTCGAGGCTCAGGGCCACCTGTGGGGCCCACCCAGGCCCCCAGGTGCTGGAGCTCCGGAAGCTGAGAGACTCGTGCCAGGGCCAAGCCAGGCTCTGGGCTCTCGAGGGTCCTGCCCCGCTGCCGAGGCTTGTCCCGGGTCCTTAAGGGCATGAGAACAGGCGGCGCTTCTGGCTCAGCCATGAGCTGCTGAGTGCCGCGGCCCGGGGAGTCGCTAGTTGGGGACCAAGGGCCCGTCACCCCCAGAGCCGGCAGCGGCGGCAGGCGGCTGTGCCTGGCCTGACATGGCAGCTGCAGAACTGGCCGGGCCAGGAGTGGCTGGCGGGCCTCAGACAGTCTGACCTCCGCTTGCCCCAGGAAGTGCAGCCCAAGATAAGAAACCGGTGGCAGGGCCTGGCGTGAGAAGCCCGCTGCTTGGGCTCTGGGAGAGGAGCGGCAGCAGGAGGACTGCCTGGAGGAGGCGGCGTGGCTCCAGGTGCCAGCGGAGGCCGAGGGCAGCCAGCGAGCTGCTGCCGCTTTGACTTCATGCTCAGGCCCCTCGGGCCCCTCTACCCGTGACCCAGGAGCAGCAGGCGGTTCAAAGCCCTGGGTAGTTCTGTGCCGGAACCAGCACCGCCGCCAAGAGATGGGTGCGGCAGCTCAGAAGGGCCGAGGCCACACTTTGTGCTCCGTCCCGGAAAGCGCCTTTCCCCCCGCCCCGCCCCCCCCCCCTCGCTCCCCTGCCCGCCTGGAGCTCCACCGGGGTGCGGCCTGAGGGCCCTGCTCCCCCCGCCGGCGGGGCTGCCTACCGCCTCCTGCATCCTGGGCCCACGTGCCCATCAGGAGTGTGGCCGCAGCTTTGCCTCCTCCCAGGGGCTCCAGGGGGCATCCGCCCCCGGCCTAGGGTCCGCCTGTCCTGGACAGGAGCCCGGGGCAGATCGGGGCCTGGGGCTCAGCTCCTGGCTCAGGTCGCCCCCACGTGGGCTCGGCCCACCCAGCCCCCAGCCCAGGGCCGCAGGGCGGTGTGCGCTCCCGGCTTCCCCACTGGGGTTTGCGGAACAGGACGAGAGCCAACACCCGCTGCTCCAGGCCGAGAGAGGAGAAAACCCTTCCCTTCCGAGTCTTCGCTCTGACTATCCCGATCTCCATTTTATTATGGATGCATCCTCTCCTTGCCCACATCCTTGGAAATCATCTAACACTTTAGGAAAAAGACACTTTCTAGATGGCCACTGCTCACCTCCAAGTCCAAGGGAAGAGGTGTGATTTCGGGGGGTCCCCGCATCAGGCCCAGTCACGCTGGAGACCCGTGAGGGCTGGGGTGTCTGGTGTGCTGGCCTTGAGGGCCTCGCTCTCGGGCCCCCTCCTCCCCGCCCGCCATTTCTCCCCCATCACCTGGGGAGAGGCCGTCGCTGCCCTCACACGCGCTCCCGGGGCCTGGGTCGCCCCTAGGGTGGCTCCCGGCGTGCCCCCCCTTTGGGCCCCCTCCCAGCTGCCCCTGTCTCGGGGCCCTCGGCAGCCAGGCCTAGGACTGTCCCTTCTCTCTTCCCCCCCGAAACCGGGCCTGGCACCCGGCTGGCGTCTGTCCGTCCTCTGTGCTTTATGAACTGGGCTTCTACCCGTACCCAAAGCTCTCCACTCCCACAGATCTCTGGGGAAATGGGGCGGCACCGCTGCAGCGCGCGAGCTGGTGAGCCCCAGAACTGGGCACCAGCGTGGCAACTCGATCCCGGGCAGCACCAGGCCCCTGCGCTCGGGTTTCTTGGCATCTGACCTGCCGGGAGGTTGTTGAGAACCTGAGGTTTCCTCAATAATTTACATTGAGCCCCTCCCTGGACAGGATCGCATGGCCACGGACAAAGTGGACACTGTCTCAGGGGACCTGAGCCCCAGGTAGGGTGTCGTGTCGCAGTGTGCGACGTCAACCCGAGGCTGCAGCCGCTGGGGCCCGGCCTGGAAGGCGGAGTGAGCTTGGCAGGGGCCTGTGTGCGGGGGCCGGAGGACGGGGGGCGAAGGCTCCGGGCCGCTTGGGAGAGGACGGGCTTGCTGGCCCCCTCGAGGCCTATGGTGTCTGTAAGGTCGACTGAGGGTCATTGCCCCCCCAGGGCCATTGCCCAGGGCCTCTGGGATCTCAGGGGCCCCACCCAGTTGCAGAACCACAACAGGACGTGCCTCACGGCACGACCTCATGTCTGGCCTGGCCACCCAGTGTCAACCACCGCCCAGGCGGGGCAGGCCAGATACAGACCAGCGCTGCCCTTATGCCCGGAATGCACAAAACCGGACCAAACCGGGCCTGGGCACGGCTTCCCCGGCCTCTGTCTTGAGACCCGTCAATCTCGCCCGGGAGCTTTAACTAAAGGCCCTTGACTGCCGCTGTGCCTGGCCTGGCTCCTTTCTTCCTGCGCCCGCCTATCAGTGCCCAGCGAGGAGACTGGCCTCGGCCATTGTCTAAGCCGGGCGTCTGCTGCGTGACTCATCCTGTGCTCCCCCGTGCCCCGGCCCAGCCCGCCCATCACGCCAGCCTGGGGTTCCCCCCGGCCCCCCTGTGCCTACACTGTCACTACAGGTCCTGGCGAGGCCTCGGGGCAGCCATAGGCTGTGATCCCCATGCCCAGGCCTCTCTGCCCCGGGTCCGCCCCGTTCCCTGGGGACTTGCTCTCCCCACTGTGCCAGCAGCCCCGCGGTCGGAGAGGCTGCTCTCCTGGCTTGAGCCAGTGGGCGGGAGCTGCCGGGGTGGCTGGGGGGCGCCCGAGGCTGGCCGGGCCCCACTCTCCCCTCCTGCTCTCGAGGCCCAGATCTGAGCAAGCTCAGCCTCTAGGCGCCCAGCCCGAGCCGCAGTCTGGCCTCTTCGGGTCCCTACCCTGACCTGGGCAGGCAGGGCCCCTGAGGGTGAGTTGTCAGCAGTTCACCTCTCTGCCTGCGAGGAGAAACTGCCCGGTCGGTTCCACGGTTACTAACCGCCACCCCCCGCATCAATACAAAGCATACAAGACCTTTGAAAGGCAGGGGCAGTAAGGAAGGACCCGGTCCAGGCAAAGCGGCAAAGTGTTGGGGGGAAAAGGACGTCGGCAACAAACTCCACAGAGAGGTTTATGGACCCCACCTCAGATCAAAAAGATCCAAGACACTAAAGGCTACTAATCCCTAATGCCACCATCATTGAAGAGAGGATTACTAGGAACTGAAAGGTGAGGCTGAGCAGGAGATAAAAAGCTGGAGAGGAAGAGGACAGAACACACACAGAAGACAGGAGGAAAAGGAAGCAGGATGGCGGCCAGGAGCGCACAGGAGCAGGGAGACTTGCAAAGACGCTGCACCGGCCTGGACTGACCTAAACAGCCGTGGTGAGAGCCGCGGGGAGGTGACGATGGCAACGTTGATATTGGTTTTGATTTTGATCTTTAACTTCCGGAATTGTCTGGCTGATTCTAACCCTTTTTTACCGGTCCTTGTCGAAAGCTGTTTTATGCTTGTGGCAGCTTTTGGGCCTTGCTTTGGTCCAATCCCATTTGGGGGGACTTTTACCCACAAGGGGTTGGATAACTTTGGAGACTTGATTTGGAAACCGTGTTCTTTGTCTCTTGTCTTGCACATTGATTGGATTAAAGATCATTTCCACTTAAGGTCTTGTATGTTTTGTATTGATGTGGCAGATGGCAGAATCTACTTAGTTTGGGCAGGTCTGGGGTTTCGGGGGTGCCCCCTCCCTGCCCTGTAACAAAAGGGCCTTTATTAAAAGCTCCCGGGCGAGGTTCATGGGTCTCAAGAGGGAGGCCTTTGAAGTCACGCCCAGTTACGATTTTGTCGGATTTTTATGCATCCCGGGCATAAGGGCAGCGCTGGTCTGTATCTGGCCTGCCCCGCCTGGGCGGTGGTCGACACCGGGTGGCCAGGCCAGACATGAGGTCGGGCCGTGAGGCTCGTCCTGTTGTGGTTCTGCAACTGGGTGGGGCCCCTGAAGCCCCAGCGGCCCTGGGCAATGTTGCGGGTGGGGTGATGACCCCGAGTAGACCTTACAACTGTTAGCGGAAGTTTAATACGATTAGAAAAGACAGAGAAGACAAAGAATAGAGTTTCTAAATCAAGCACCCAAAGTTACCCGTCCCCTCGTGGGTAAAAGTCCCCCCAAATGGGATGGGCCCAAAGCCAGGCCCAAAAGCTGCCCCGAGTCTAAAACACCTTTTGGCAGGGACCCATAGAAATGGGTGAGAAACAGCCAAACGAGGCTGGGAGGAATCAAAATACCCCTCAGCAGGGACCCATCCAAAAGGGTCAGAAACAGCCAGATAACTCTGAGAGGAACAGAGCAAAAGCAAAGCCAAGATCAGCATTTCCATCTCAGCCTCCCCGCGGAGCTCTCACCACGGCTGTTTCGGTCAGTCCAGGCCGGTGCAGCTTCTTTACAAGTCTCCCTGCTCCTGTGCACTTCTGGCCTCCACCTGTTCCTTTTCTTCTATCTGTCTCTTGTGTTTTCTTTTTAAGCTTTTTATCTCCTGCTCAGCTCCACCCTCCCTTGGGTGGGGCAGGGAAGCTGGAACGCACCCTTTTTCCTAGTTACCCTTTTGCCTGTTACACTTCTTCGACCCACATTCCTGAGAACAGAGTCCCTGGCGCTTGAAACTGGAAGACAAGGTGTCGATTCTCAAGATCTGAACCTTAGAATCTTTCTAACTGGAAAGGAAGACTTCTCAGAATCGCCGTGTCCCCCAGTCTGCAGGCTGCCTCAACACACTTTCGTATTCCGGGTCATTTGAATTCTACAGAGGCCCGAGGGCAGTGGGAGCTTCCAACTCCCCGTTCTCTCCTGATAATTAGCCCGAGGTCTTCACCACAAGTGACATCATGTCTCAGAAGCAAAAATAGGTCCCTATTAAGCAGCCGTATTGTCTTCTTTCTGGGAGCTCCTATTCCCTCCCTAAGCGCGGCCTCCCCACCTCCCTAATTGGCTCTCCCACTTCAAAGCCTTTTCTTGCTGCTGCCTGGAACCTTCGATAACACTGGTCAACAAATTTTTACAAAAGTCATGTTACTGAGATAAAATTTGTCATTTCCTATCAATTAGTATGTGCTCAACACGAATATGACAGTCAAATTCTAATTTTGAGTCTAATTTTTTTGTAATCTGCAATAAATTGATGTTTACATCAAGAAATGCATGCCAATAGTAACAGGCCTACGGTTAATACCTGTCAAAAATTAAGTCATAGACTACTTCTTAGATGTCTTCGTTTGTCTCTTGTACAGCTGTTCAGGAAGAGAACAGATGGAAGACGGTTTCCATTGTGCAAAAGCACAACCTTAAGATTCAGTTTCAAAGAGTCTAGAAATAGTGTCCATTTTTGTGGGTCATGAGTGATTTCTAAGGCATTCATGAGGCCCTCAATATCGGAACAGAATACCAGAGTACTTTCCTTTCTGAAGAAAGGCTCCAACTGCTGGTGGTGCTTTCGATAGAAAGTCATTGTGACATCTTCTTCTAGAAGATTCCATTGTTGGAGTCTTGATCCTAGCAATTGTGCATTGTTCTTGGATAAGTCCAAATCACGAACCAGTTCATTTAGTTCTTCCTGGGTTAGTCTGTGTGGGGTTGATGATGCACCACAGTGAAAGTCTGGATCACTGCATGCTGATGGGACAGGAGAAGAACAGGTCAGCTCACCTTTGTCCTCATCAGATGAATCAAGAGACTATTCTGCTGGAGGTTCTGGAATAGGAAGTCTCTCACCATGTGGAACTGGTCTCAAGGCAGACGGAACCTTTGAGTGGACTATTCTCGACTTCTTTTGCTTTGTTATTCCGCCAGAAAGAGGAGGAACCAAGCAGAAGTAACCGTCTTTTATGTGGTTGCTTGGCTCTCTCCACACCATGGGGACTGCAAACGGCATGGATGGTCTTTTGCCATTTAACCACTGTGAAAGCTGTGTTGTCCATGTAGCACAGCATCTATGCGGGGCCCAAGGCTTGAATGGGTCACCAACCTTGCATCCGAAGTCAAGATGATAGGCCTTCTTCACTTGAGAAGTGATACTTTTCTTCTGGTTGGCAAATGTCCCTTCCCCACAAATAGAGCAGAAATTGTCCACGCTATTAACGCACTTTCGAGGCATGACTGTTCTGCATTGTGCCTAAATGGATAAAATAATAACAGTTCTATGGAACCGTAGCTTAAACTGTCTCGCACAAAGTCTGAAATAGTTTCAACGCTCAACCTTTCCGACAGGGCTTTACAGAGTGCACTGCTGACGTCAGCTTCCTTCAGCAGCCGCCTGGCAGTAGCATTGCATTGCATCACAAAATGATGCAATCAACACTGGTTGATGTGCGTGATGGTATTACGCAATGCGATGCAATATTACGTCATCTAGGCTGATTTAGGATGCTGCAGTCCTACTGCATAAATTCACACGGTGAAACATATAAAATGAATTACATGAAATATCTTCAAAACGAGAGCTAATAAACAATTGTCAGGGTTATATTCATGTCCAGCACACCAAGATAATACAGATTAGGGCCTTTTTAAGTCAGTAACGACCTCACTGCTGACCAGTGTAATTAGATCTAGTCTGGAAGGCGAGGCGGGCGCTGGACAAGCTGCTTACATTTCCGCCTTAGCCGTCAGAGGCCAAGGCGGGGGCTCTGGCTGGGGCTCTGTAGTCAGGTGGGGGTGACGGGGAGCTTGGGCCCCGCTGGTCGTTGAGGCGTTAGCACGGCCAGACACGGACACGGAAGCCACCTAGATCCTCTGTCCGGTCCCCTCGCTGGCCTCAGGGCCACACTTGAAGTGCAGTCTCATTGGACACGAGAAAGCGCTTTGGGAGCCTCCCATGTAAACGCGGGCAAGGCGGTGGGGAGGACCCGATTTGGCAAAGGGCAGGGTGGGGTCCAGCTCAGGAGGAGCCCAGCCTGGGCCCCCCGCGCCCCTGAGAGCTGAGCCCTGGGGTCAGCGGCTTCTGTGGGTGCAGGGACTGCTGGGCACTGGGCTGTCAGGGCCCAGAGACACCCCCTGCGGCTGGTTCTACCCGAGTCCAGAGACACCGCTGCTCTGCCGGGGCGAGCTCCATCCCCTCGCTCTGAGGGGCCGCGAGTACCTGCTCCAGCTCACCGGCACGACAAGCAAGTGCCTCACGGCTGAGACGCGCGGGGTGCAGGGGACACTGACGAAATCGAGGAGGGAAGTTACGGGAGCCTGCAGGCCGCCCCTGGAGGAGTGGACTCCATTCCGCGGCGCCTTATTTACCGAAAAGAGGATCCCAGCAGAGGCGGTGTGCATTTGGGGGGACTGTTCCAACGGGAACCAAGAGGCCTGGCCCTACTCCCCGCGATCCCATTTAGTGGCTGTTTGTGGCCCCAGGAAGAAGCCGCCAGTGCAAACCAGCTCATGTCCAGGGGCCCTGGAGCCGGACAACCACAGGGCCAAAGGCTGGGTGGGCGCCAGCGCTAAGGTGGAGATTACACCGCACGCCCCCAACGTCCTTTCTTCTAGATGGGCGTCCCTTTGGTTAGCGGGACTTACACAAGTGGATCAAAAGATCTAATCCGCTTAAAGTCTAAGGAAACTCTAAACATTTCCAGCTACTGAAATTAAGTGCAAGCTGGTCAAAGCCCAGCCCGCAGGTCCGGCCTGTGTGCCGCCCCCACCCCAGGGGGCCAGCTGTGGGGTCACCTCCCGAGAGGGCTGCTGGGAGCCGCCGAGTGACCCCGCCCCCCGAATATGCACTGGCCGAGACTCACGCTCACGAAGTCAGCCAGTCAGGGAGGCCCGGGGCTCCTGCTTCTGTGCTTTTGGGGCGCCCCGAGCTGCCGCCGCCCACAGGCCGGGTGAAGCGTCCCAAGCGTCCGTCCTCACGGAAGCGCGCGGGTCTGGGGCAAGGCGGGAGGCCCCCTGGACTCGGGGGGGGGCCTGCTCCCTCCCCCGCCGGCCTGTCCTTTGTCGGGCGCTTTACTTCTGCTGGGGGCAGAGCACCCAAGGGCGGGCGTGCTTCTCCCCAGGCCAGCCCAGGTGAGCCCTCAGCGGGCAGCCCGCGGCCGGCGCTGGGGGGGGGCATTCCCCGCCCACCGTGTCTGGACAGCCCCTGGGGTCCTGGTGTCAGGCTGCGGGCCTGAGGGCTCGCTCCCGCCGGCCCCCCACTCTCCCGTGCGCCCCTGGCGCTGCGCAGTGGACGCTGATGCCCCGGCAGCCAATCAGAACCCAAGATGAGCCCCGTCCAGTGGGGGCCCACAGCCCAACGGAACCGGGAAGGAAGGTGAGCAGCAGGGGAGGCTCCCAGCCGGCCTTCCGCGGAGGCTGCCCGGCGTTCTCTGGGGGTAGGTGGACAGGAGGCCCCGCCCCCCCCCGGCCTCACCCCCCACCTTCCACGCCCCCAGGAGGCACAGAGTCAGTGGACAGCATGGCCGCCCGCGAGCCTCCGAGGGCTCCCGGCAGGGGGTCAGCTTCTTCCTTTGCAAAACGGGTTTAATGGCCCCCAGCCCGTCTGCTCCTGACCCAGAGGGGCCGGCCGCCTTCCGGCGGCTGCCCGCGGCCTCCCCTCGCGCTCGCGCACAGCCCGGATGGTGGGCGCTTGGTGGGCGCCTGCCTGTGTCTCCCCAGCCTCTGCGAGTTGAGAACAAATTCTCCAAGTCCTGAGAGGCAAAAATTTATTGGTTTATACCTTCCCAGCACGTGACTGTTTTGGCCACACCTGCTCATACAGCGGACCTGTTCTTATAGCCAAAAGAGGAATTTTTTTCCTTTAAAAATACATTTTTTTTTCAGCAGGAAGAAACATTTTAAAAAGAAACATTTTCGTATTAAGTGGAAATTAGAAACGATGGCTTTGTTTTTTCCAACTCAGGAGGTACAGGGCTGGTCAGCCGACTCCGGTGCCTCAGGTGGCTCTCGGCCTCTGTCCCGCCTGCTCCCGCCATCCGCGGAAACCAGGCTGGGGGGCGCTGACCACCTCGCCCAGCAGCTGCCTGAATCCAGACGCGCGAGGGGAGGCAGACTGAACCCAGTGGCCTCGTTGGTGGACGGTGTCGTGGCCTTCACGCATTTTTTCGGTGGGATCAGTGTATTCTGTCGACAGGATCTGAGCGTGCTGAAGGCAGACGTCTCAGCGACACCGTGGGCTTAACTTAGCTTTGACAGAGAGAGCCAGTTTAGAAAGAGGCACATTTCCCTGCTCCCAGGACAGATTTGCTTTCGTCCAGTTCTTCCAAATCAAAAGGATGCTTGTGGGGCGGACATTGACCCTTTCCCAGCCTTCCAAGCCCCTGCCGAGGCCAGTGGTGGAAATTTCCTGAGAGTGGTGAGTAGATGAACGGTGAGGAATTGATTCAACGATTAAAAAACAAACCAAAAAACCAAAGCAGGAGGGGCAGCGGTGGCTTGAGACAGCACCCTCAGCTCCAGGGCGCCACCTGATACATTTTAGGATTTGGCCAGAAGTTGTTGAGCAGTTGTTAAAATAAAATGACATAAGCTTACAATTAGGGCCAAAGCTAATAGTGGGTCAGTTTAATGAGGGTGACTTGTGCAGAAGAAACAGTTGAACAGTAGTTCACGTACCAGCCTGAAGACGATACGTGGGTTTGGATGTCATTCCATTTTTCAAATCACAGTTGAGTCGTGATCATCGGTTGGCTACAACAAGTTCAGGAAAATCAATGAAAGTATTCTGGGAGGATTGACTGGTTATACGGAGTTTACAATATTCCAAGTGGTATAATATTGTAATTGACACATATTGTAATTGATTCTCTATTTTGTCTTCTTTATTGTGTTATACATCCTTGCTATCAGCAAAATTTGTAGCAGTCTTGTACACTAGGGTGGAAGACTGTTAAACATCTTCCAGTGTAACACTGGTGGGGGGTGGAGGAAGGAGGGTTGGTCTTCGACCAAAGAGGGAAGCACAGTGCGCCTCCGTTTGCCTCTGTTTGGTTTCTCAGTTTGCCCTCAGCATCCACTGGCCATGGTGTGTGCTGAGTGCAGGTCTGCAGATGGTAATGCCAAAATATCTCCAGTAAAACACAAACACCCCACCCACTACTAAGAAGTGAAAGCACTTTACTTGAAAAAAATCAACTTTATTTTTTCTAAGTTAAAAAAAATAGAACCAGCTATTAATTTCTGTTGAGAAAATGTCTCTTTTGGTGTTCACATCTAAGTTTCTGAAAAGGTGATCTGGTTTTTAAAATATCCCCAAATGCGTTCATAAACCAGATCCACGTGTGACCAGCCCTTTACAAAAAGTAGTGACAGTCGCCGCAGCCTTTACATTCATCCCCATCATACATCACAACATGAAGAAAGAAAGAGTGGTGAACAGGCAGACATCAACATGGCGTCAGAAAACTACACTCCGTCTGTAGAAAATAAATACGACACTGAAAGAACTGTAAAGAAAATGAAAGCACTGAATAAAACAATGGCAGTCCAATGCAGCCGTTTCATTGCCCAATCATGAGTGACTGTGAATGCACAGATTCCTCGTGTAAAAATTTGCGAGTCACAGTTGTGTGTTCAACAGTTTTACACCATGAAAGTAAAGCCATTCAAAATGTGTGTGTACGCTTTGCAACTAGAATACACTTAATTTTTTTTTTGCGCTTTAAACTGTTTTAAAAAAATATTAAATGTAAAAATCCTCAAATGGAAATTTTGCAGAAAAATCCATATTTTACCTTCTGTATGGCTACAGTCACCCTCCCCAAACAGTTCAGCACCCTCGGCTTATTTCCGGGGTTCAGTTCCTAATTGTTGGGGACTGATGCTGAATGGTTACTGTAAGCACCAAGCAGTGACCGCCTCAGAGCCCCCGGCCCTCAGCGATGCAGACGGTCAGGCTCGTCTCTGCCTCAGTCCTCCCCCCACACCCCTCCCCCCCAACCCATGGGCCGCACTGCCCACACTGCGGGGCCTGTTCTCACACACGAGGCTGGAGGGGCGCTCCACGGCCCAGCACCGAATGGCAAGACTGACCGTGTGTCCGTCCTCTGTGGGAACTCTGGAGGGAAGTCCGTGTGTGAAGCAAAGAACTAACTCTTCCTAGTCAGCAGTGCAAACAAAACGCTCTTTAATATATACAAGGAATCCAGAAAGACTAGCCACGGTTCAAGACACTTCCTAGGGTTACAAGCGGACCCAGTTCGGAGGCGTCTTTGGGGAAGTGATTGTCTGGCAGTGGCACCGAGACAAGTCCTTGTGGAGGAGGGTGCAGAGCCCGGGCCGCAGGGCCTCTCGCTGCCCTTCCGGGCGGGGCGGCACTCTGGGCGACAACTCACTCACAGAAAGGCTCGGAGCGACTGCAGCCCCGGCTGGGGTTAGTCAGGGATCAGGGATCCGCTGCCCCACCCGGGACCCTCTATGCTTTGGTGCGTCTTTCCAAACCTTTCCACTCCTCATCAACACCGTCATAAATACAGAGGCAGGAGAAATTAAGAAACAACTCAAACCAGTTTTTAAACTTGTAAGCGTCCCTATAAGAATAACCATTTAATCAGAAGAAAAATTCAAACTCCTAAATACAGTTACATTGGTGATTTGCTATGCCCTATTACCGGATGAGCTATCCAGTCATTTCTAGTTTCTTTACCATGGAAAATGAAGTGTTGGCTGAAGTGTAAAAACTACTTGGTAACACGACAGAATGCGCAGCTGTCTTTTTAAACACAAAAATCTACCATTGGGCTTCTCAACGAATCGGTCTGCTCAGCAAAATCCTTTTCCACTCCACCGTTTCCGCCGTTTTTCTTTACCTTCCGCCGGCTCTTCCGCGCAGTCGGTGTGTTCTGGCACTGGCCGCTGGATCTGGGGGCGAGCGTGGGGGGCTCTGCCCCACCTGCGCCCAGGTCCGCGAGGGTCTTTGCCCGGCCCGGAGGCGAGGTGCCAGGTTGTGTGGGCCGCCGGGCTGTGAAGGGGGCAGCTTCTCCTTTCCCCAGACTAAGTGTATTTTTCTAAATCCCCTTTTCATCTCACTTTGCCGGGCCGGAGGCCTCAGGATCGGGGCGCGCCACGGGGCAAACGCGGCTGCGCCCCGGGTCCACAGGCCGCCCCCGCCCCCTGGAAACTCGACGGAGGCTCCCGGGCCGCAGACTCCGCAAACAGAAGAGCGAGAACGTTCGACAGGGCCAGAGCAATGCAGAGCGATGCAAGTCTGCTCACAACTCACAGGCCACGTCCCGGAACGCACCGCCCGCGGGCAGGCGCCGAGGCCCCCCGGCCGTGGACACTGGGCGGGGGTGGGGGTGGGGGGTGGGGGGAGGGACGTGCCCCCGCAGCCCCCGCCGCCGCCGCCCGCGGGTCCCGGCCTCCTGGGGGCTCAGCGCCCGGCAGCCCACCCCGCGGACGCCGTCTCCACACATCCTGCGCCTGGGGCGCTCTCTGGCCTCGCACGGAGGCGTCTTCGGCGTCTGTCCTCGTCCCCCGCGCCCGTACCCCCAGGCTGAGACGCGCAGCCACCCCTCAGCACCAGCCTGTCGGGATGGTCGGGGCGCGGGGTGGTGGGGGAGGGTCGGCCGGGTTCTCTCAGGGCTGCCGGGGCCACCCCGACGGCCGCCGCGGGCCCGTTTGGTGCCGCTTCGCCTCCCCACTCGCGGGGGCCGCGTCGCTTCAGTGTTTTGGGCTTATTTGCAGACAGGAGACACTGCTCTTTGCTCCCATTTTATAGTCCGCGTCTCAGATCCGACGTCTGCACGGTTAGCGGCTGACCGCGGGGCCCGGCCTCTCCTGCCGCTGACCTCAGAGGGCGCCGCCGCGCGGCCGAGGCCCACCCTGGCGGCAGCAGGGCCCGCCGAGGTGGTGCGGGCAGCGCCTGTGCGAGGAGGGGCTTCTCCTGTGAGCCGAGTCGGATGAACACAGGGACACACCCACACACACCCCACAGACCCTTCCTAGAAACACACCCCCGGCTTCATGCCCTTCGCGAGCAGCGGCCGGCGGTGTCCTGCAGGTTGAGCTCCCGCCGAGGGACGCAGCCTCAGGAGAGCGGGCACCCGGGCCTGGCTCAGCGCGTAGCGCTCTGAGAAGCCGGCTCAGCCGCACAGCGAGCGTGGGCGCTTCTCCAGACGCACACCCGCAGCCCGAGGCCCTCCGGCCCCCGCGCCAGCCCAGCGAGGCTCGGTGTGCAGGTCAGGCCGGCCGGCTGCAAACCCTGCAGCCGAGGGAGGGGCCTCCGGAGGGGTCGCCCTAGGAGACAGCCTCTGCAGAGCCCCCTCCCCACCCCGGGGCACAGTCAGCGGCTCGGGCCCAGGGGCCATGTGGACCCAGCCAGGCCGACCCCCCACAGCTGCCCACCCTCCCCCACGGCCGCGAGCGCTGGCCCGGCAGCAGTGCAGCGGGAGGCCACAGGCGCGGGCGGGCGGCTGGTGGCGGCGGACGGTCTCGCAGCGTCTCCAGAGAGTGCACGAGGTCCTCGTCTTGCTGTGTGACGGTGGCTTAAATGTGTGTATCTTTTTAAAACACGGAGAGTCCTTACAACATATTAGCTGGTCATTATATGACTGATCCTCACTTCAGAGTTTTAAAATATCCCAAAGGGGGATAAATACTCATCCAGCACTGCATCGCTTTGTTTGTTTTATATATATGTGTATATATATATTCTGATTTGCACGCGTGAAATGATGCTTGCGATGAAGGTCTCGGCCCCGTGTGACCTCGACAAGTCCGAGTCAGTCCCTAAAAAAGGCAATGGTAGCAGTACCGGGCGACGCTGTACCACATGTAGCCCGACAGGAAGGCGAAGGCCTGGATAAGCAGGATCCACAGGTTGCTGAGGGTCATCTCCCTGGCCACGGCCTCCTTCTGGCCCTGGGCGGGCGGGAAGGCCCCTGAAAGACAAGGCGGAGACACGCGTTTGTCCGGCGGGGGGGGCGGGGGGCAGGTGTCCTCGCGAGGCGGAGGGTGACGTCACCCGCTGTCGTTCTGCAGCGGAGGTCGGGGCTCGCGCCCTCCCTCTGCTGGGGGGGGCCCGGGGCCTGGGCTGCCCGCGGCTCCGCTCCGCCTCGCTCCCCGCCTGACGCTGCGGCCTCAGTCTGCTCTCCCGGGGCTGCCCGGCCCGTCACCCCCCCAGCTCCCCTTCTCGACCGACGTGTCTGGGGCCACGCGCGACGGCCCCTGTGCCCCTTCCCGGCGGCAGGACGCGGGGCTGAGCCCACACGAGACAGCCCAGCCGCACGCCCGCCGCCGTCCTCTGGCAACAAGGCGTGTGGCGTCGCCGCCGCAAACGCGCCTGTGCGCCACAGAGGCTGCTTTCAAAGGCAGCACTGGGGAAGCACACTCACTACTGCCCGGGGCCTCTCTGCGACGCGGGGCGGCCCTTCCCGGGGGATGTCCCCTAAGGCGCCCGGTGACACCGCGGGGACCCCAGTCCCCGGGCCAGCTCATTCAGGAGGGGCTTGGCTTCCCGGAAGCCGCTACGGAGAGCGCTGTGGGGTCCCAAGGCCGCGGTGCAAGCGGCTCCGTTCCTGGGGCCGCGCTCAGGCCAGCGCCACAAAGTGAGAGGAGGGCGAGAGGAGAGGGCTGCAGAGGAGGCGCCGCCGGCCTGCACGCAGGCTCTTGGCGTCAAGGGACGGCTGGGGTGGGGGTGGGGGCGCCCGGCCTTGCAGACACTGGGCGCGGCCCTAGGCTGGCGGACGTGGTGCGTTTTGAAGTCTGCGCCTCTCCTCTGTCCCAGCCCCGTGGGACCCGCCCGACCCCTCTCTTGTGGTTCTTTGCCAGAAGCTGCCTTCGCCCCAGGCCAGCTGTTTGGCTGGGCGTTTGCCCACGTGGGGATGGGGGCTCTGGCGCTTTGCCGGGAAATCCCGAAATCCTTCCTTCTCCCTTTCTTCCTATGCACTTCACTTCTATGAAGAACTAGCCACTAAGTTAAAACAGGAGAAGCGGAGCGTGAGGCCACGACAGGGCATCGGGCTGGGGGTTCTCAGGACACACCGGTGTCCACGCCCTGTGCTAACAGCTGCCCCGGGCCGGGAGCCCTGAAGGAGCAGGCCCGGCGCCCTCGGTCAGGAGCGCGTGGGCCGGACAGTCGGGCCAGACGCGTTTTGACCCCGCACCAGGAAAGCCCTCTGGGGAGCGGGCCGCGTCCACAACTCCTGGGCCCAGGGCCTTCCTCGGGCCGCGCGACTGTCAGGGCCCAGTGCTGGCCCAAGCCGGGTCTCCCTTCCTGGCGCCCCCTCCCTCCCTCTCAGGCCCCACTTCGCCTCCTACTGGCCAGAGGATGTGAAGTGCGTGGACCGGACCTCGGGGTGAACAGGCTTGTTCTCTCCCGGGGGGGAGATGTGTGAGTTTGCAGACACGAAACCTTAAAACAAGAACTTTTCTCCGAACGTGAAGAGCAAGGATGTGACGGTGCAGCCAGAGGCGCCTCAGACGGCTGTGAGGGGTGGGAGAACCCAAGCCAGCAGAGTCGGGGCACCGCCCGTCTGCGTCTCCCACCCGCCGCCTCACGGAGAAGCGGGCCCAAGCCCGTCAGCGCCCACCTGCCTTCATGAAGGTCCTAAGCCGGAACTCTCAGCTATAGGAGCACCCCGACTCGCTGAGGGTGTCTGGAGAATTGAAAGCACGTCTCAGGAACGAGCGGGAACTTGGGGTGTGGGTCTCCGCGGGGGCTGCCTACCTGTTTTGTAGAAGTGGGCTAAGAGTTCCTCTTTCTCGATAAAGCGCTGATAGAGCCAGTGGGTGAGGCCCTCGGTCTCCAGGGGCACATCTTTGATGGGGAAGACCCTGGTGAGAGTGGGGGAAGGGCAAAAGGCACTTTAGTTCGGAAGGGGCCGGCTGGGACGCACGCTCACGGGGAGAAAAGCTGACGCTCGCGGGGCGCGTCTGCCTCGGCGGGGCTGGCCGGGCCTCGAGCCGCGGACGTGCCGCTGCACGCTGACCGCCGGCCGCAGCGGAGCGGTCTCCGGCTCTCCCTGACTCCCCGCCAGGGTCTGGTCTGGGCAGGTGCTGAACCATCGTGAAGTCTCCGGACGGGGCAGCATGACGTCGTCCCACGGGTGTGGGCTTAAGCAGGGACCGTATTTAGAACAAATGAAGCTTTTTTTTTTTAAAGATTTATTTATGCATACAAGCTGGGGTACAGGCCAGAGGCGTGGGGCGGCGAGAGGGTTCACCAGAGACAGAGCGGGGAGCAGAACAGGCAGATCAGAAACACACTGCTGAGGGGAGCAGCGGGCGAGGCAGGAGAGGTCTGCCGCACCATGTGGGATTCTCCCTGGCTGGGCGTCGAACTCTCATCTCCGCTGCCGACAGCTCCACAGCGCAGCACTCAACCGCTGCGCCACCAGGGAGGCCCAGAACAAATGAAGCTTTAAATACGGTCACGTCAGGACCCCCTGACCCGTCACACGCTGGGCCACACGCGTCTCGGGATGTCCCCTTGGTGGAGCCGACAGAAGCTGCCCAAACGGGGCCATCGCTGACTTCGTGCGATAGCTTCACGGCGCCGACACTCAGGGAGGAGGGGCTGGGCGGGTGGGGGTGTCTCCCGGGTGAGACCAGGGCAGCGCGGGTAAGTTCTAGGTGTTTGCTGCCCTGAAAAGGCGTCTGTTCCGTTTCCCGGGCTAGTCGGGGTTCTTCACTGTTCTCCTCAGTCAAAGGCACGTGGTTTCGCGGCCCCTCCGAGGAACCGAAAGGCCTCTCGGACGGGAGACTCAGCTCTGCGCGCGGCTCCTCGCCAGCTGCTGCCTCCGTCGGAGTGAATGGCATGCCTGGCTGAGATTCCGTCCACAAACTGTGGGTTTTTGTTGTTTTCAGTGCTTGGAGAGTATCTGCTGTTTAGGCACAACAGGAATCGCTCTGGGGGCGGGGGCCCAGGTGCCCGGTACGGGGTGCAGCCGGACGACCCCGGCCGCCTCGGGGGCTGTGTGACCTCGGGGGGTGTCAGACCTCCGACTCCCTCCCTCATCAGTAACGTGGGGCTAAAAAACGATTCACCTAATAAACTCGTTACTGCTGCACAGTGCTCAGGGTAATAGCAGTTGCACCTCAGGACTGTTCTCAGACGGGGCACCCGCCGCACTTGACGCGTGAGCGCTTTCGAGACCGCCGAGGCAGCCTGCAGACGGGCACGTAAGACAAGACGACGGCGGTTCCCACGTGTGACCAGGCGAGTTCCTGGCAAAGGCTCCAGAGACCCCGCAGACCGACGCTGACAGAATCGGAAGCGCAAGGAGGGGCCTTTCCAGGAGGCCCAGAGGGGCCCCTCGGAGGCCTTCACCTGCAGACCCGCCTCTGCGGACCCCCCGCCCTCGCCCCTCGCTGCAGAAGGCGCCGGCCACCACCTCCACCGCAGCCAGCTCTGCAAAGTGGCCTCCCCCTCTGTCCTTCTCCATGAGGCGTCTTTGGGTACCCGGCTGTCGGGGCCAGCCACTGAGAGCTAAGGGCGGCTGTCTGAGCCCACCAAGCACCCTTATAGTCTTCATTTGCAGGTAGGAAGATACTGAGCAAATCGTGGCCACACACCCGGGGTGGTGCACACGGCCCAGTCTGCCCTGCTCCAGCTTCTCCTGTTCTTCTGAGTCCAGCCCAAATAAAGGCCCCGAAGCTCTCCCTGCTCTGACAAGGCCAGAGCGCAGCGGTGGGTTGGCAGGGAACAGAGACTCTTGGCGAGAGAAACGCTGGAGCTCGTGGCAGGCACTGCTTGCGGTGCGTATTTTACTGCCGAGGATTAGTTCCGGTAAATATAAAATCAGGCCTCGTTGACAAAGGTGGAGGTGGCATGAGTGACAGGGCTAACGGGGACCTCGGGGTCGTGTCGAGACACCTCTCAAGGAGAAAAGAGACATCAGAAACGAGGCCGATCGCACAGAGGGTCCGGCTCTCCCGCTGAGCCCGGGCAAGAGCGAGGGGACCGGCGGGCAGCCCCCTTCTGGGGCAAGGCCTGGCACGGAGACCTTCGGCCTCAGCAGCAGGCCAGGCCCCCACCCCTCCCCCAAGAGCCACCTACGTCCATTACCCTGCTTGGTCACCGCAGGATTAAAATACTGACATGGCCGGGTGTCAAAGGCACTGGGTCCCAGCCCCCGTGAGCCAGTCAAACGGCCTCTGTGTGAAATAAACAAGAGGAAAAAAGTCCTCAGTCCAACAGCATCCAAATGAGAAACTAGTTCCTCATTCTCGGGAAGAAAAATTCTTATTTTCAGTGATCCAGAATGTACCCTTACTACCGAGTATTCTAGGGAATTCCACGGAACTGGGCTGAAGGGCGCGCGGTAAACGACGGGAAGGTTTGAGAAGAGCCAGAAGCAGGAGCTGGGGTGAGGCCCCGCGAAGCTGCAAGGGCAGCGGAGAGACTGCCCGGCCCGTGCCAGGGGCCAGCGACCCGGGTCCCCACGGCGTCCTGCTGACGGCTGGGAGCGACGCAGAGCCGCTGCTCACTGCAAGCCGAGACGCGGAGAGCTGTTTTATTTGGGGGACATATTATTGCCAACAAGACAAATCTGGATGAGAAGCGACGGCAGCAGGGGGTCCAGGCACAGAGTTCAGGCTGGCCGGGTGTCCTGGGCAGGCAGCGGCGCCGGGGCACTGACCACCGGGCAGCTGCGGAGACAGCAGACCTTAAATGTCCCCACCGCAAGAAAGAGCGTTCTTTTTAGTTGGGAGGAAAAGTAGTTTCTGAAGAGCAAGGACAATGCAAAACGACCAGAGGACCCCAAGGGCTGGACGTTCAGATTCTGACGCTATTTCCAGTCACCCCGATTGCTGTTCTCCAGGTCACGCATGTCCGGATTCACGGCCAGCAACAACTGGATAAAACTGAGGCTGCGGTCGTGCTTCTTTACTACATCAAGGTAAAGCCTCTTTCAGTGCAGCGCCTTCAACTACGCGAGAAGGAGGAAGCCTGCCTGTCTGCCTGGTCCCGCGCGAGGACGCCTCTCACAGATCTCCGGCTTCACTGCAGAGAAACGGGGGCCGCCCTCATAATCAGGAAACACAACTCCAAACCACGGCGCGATACCACCTCACACCAGTGAATGGCCCACATTAAAAAAATGGGCAACGACAGATGTTGGCGAGGATGTGGTGAAAAAGGAACCCTCCTGCACTGCTGGTGGGAATGCAAACTGGTCCATTCACTATGGAAAGCCGTGTGGAGGTTCCTCAGATGAATAAAAATGGAGTTACCATATGACCCAGCAATTCCACTCCTAGAGATCTACCCAAAGGACACAAAAGCAGTAATTCAAAAGGATACCTGCACCTCTACGTTTACTGCAGCACTGTTTATAATAGCTAAGACTTGGAAACAACCCAAATGCCCAAAAATAGGTGACTGGATCCAGAAGACGTGATCTATAGACACAATGGAATACTATTCAGCCATCAAAAAGGTAAACTCGTGCCATTCACAGCAACATGGATGGAGCTGGAAGGGATCATGCTCAGTGAAAGAAGTCAGAAGGAAAAAGAAAAACATCAGATGGTTTCACTTATAGGAGGAATATAGGGGAGCCAAATAAGGGATCAGGGGAAAAATAATATTAAAAAAACCTCCAAAACAAAAATAAACTGACAACTATAAATCAGAGACATTTTGCAGGGGAGGGAGAGGAACCAAAATGAGGGCAGAAAGAGCACAAGGGGCTGTGGCGACGGCGCTTGGGTGAGCTGGTGGTGGAAATTCTGCGGGAACTACACCTGGGAAAAGAAAGCAAACACTGTACAAAAACGAACCAGGATGTAAAACACACATAAATTTAAAAAGAAAAGAAAAGAAAAAGAAACTGAGCCGCCCCACAGTGCAGGCCAAGCCCTCGCCCGGTGCCCAGCAGCCCGAGCGGAGCAGCTCTGTCTCCCCACGGCCCGGAGCACCTGCTGGCGGGAGAAGAAAAGGCTCCGTGGGCGGTGCGCACTCATCAGACAGCCGAGCGGAACTAACGGCTCCAAGAGTGGACTTAATGGGCCGCTCCTGGCTTCCGTCTGAGCGGTGGCTGGTGAGCCTCTTCCAGGGAAAGGCTCGGACCAGAGGCCAGGCGGCAGGGAAGGGGCACGGGCAGGGAGGCGGCCGAGCGGGCAGAGATGGCAAAGTCTGAGAGAAGCGGGAAACTGTCCTTCCACTCTCGTGGCGGGGAGGCCACTCTGAGCCCAGAAGGCAAGCTATGACCTCTTCCCAGAGGACGGGGGAGGGAGGCGGGGGCCTGGGGGGCTAGGGAGAGGGGGGTAGCCCTAAGATGTGAGCTCCTTAGTTATTCAGTTACTGGGATGGGAAAGGCGACTGAAACTTGGTTGCCTGTGATGGTGAATGACTGGCCTTTACTGTGTTAATTCTAGTCTCCTTTATTTCAGCTTTTACATCCAAAAAATGTTATTATGTCGACCTAACCCTTCTGATGCTGTTACGATAAGCAGGGAAAGTCTAGACTGTACAGTTTGAGTATTTCAATAGCCTTGATAGAAAGGGGTGAAATCTAATTAGTGTCTATTAAGTGATGCGCATTTTAATTGTAAATTTATTAAATTCTATAATTACGTGACAACAAAGCTTTGGTTGCGATTATTCACGTGAGGACTGAAGCAAAATTCTGAAGTCTGCAGGCAATATCTTGTTTTGATTTCCTTTTTAAATCGAAGATTAAATTCCTGAGAACTGCTGTTTTTTAAAAAAAAAGTCAAGTGGAGTTAAGAAGACAAATCCTTCCTACATCACATGAAACAAAAGTGGCTTGCGCCATATGGCGTAATAGTCAGGATTTGCATGTATATGGTTAACCACACAGAAAAAAAAATTCATGAATAGTTTTAAAAACCCTCCTGGAGAGGAAGTTAAGCAACATTCAGCAGCGCGAGTTCGACGCCCAGCCCAGGAGATTCCACATGGCGCGGCAGACCTCTCCTGCCTCGCCTGCTGCTCCCCTCATGTATTTCGATCGATCTGTCTATTCTGCTCCCCACTCAATCTCTGGGGAGTCCTCTCACCACCCCACACCTCTGGCCTGCACCCCAGCTTGTATGCAAAAATAAATAAATCTTTAAAAAAACAACAACAACAAAACATCACACCCTAACTGGAGATAGTACTTTCCTGTGCAAAAATTTCAAACTACAGCCCAACAACTGGAGAATCTAAACAAAGCCACTCTCACTGAGAGCAGCGGAAACACGCGCCCCGACGGACAGCGCGCGGTTCAGGCAGACGGTGGCCTCGAGGTGCTATTCCCGCCGGGAGGAAGCCAGGGGCTGAGAATGCTGCAGGCGGAAAAACAGCACGAACAGGAGGCAAACCTCACCAGCAGGCCCCGTCTCCCTGCCCTCCTCCGGGTGTCCCGCTGCCGAGGGGGGCAGGGAGGGCAGGGCCCGAGGCTCAGGGCTTCCCCCCATCTTGACACCAGGACACCCTGCTCCCCAGAATGCTGTCACCAGCTGCACACGGTCTGTCCCTTCCCGGACACAGTCAACATGCAGTTCTGGGAAGAAAGTGTCTCCTCGTCGGCCCCAGACTGGGTGTGTGTAAGCGAATGAGCGGGCCTGACCTGTGCGTGGCTAATGTTCCGGGGTGCGATTCTGAGCCATAATGTCATCTCTGCAAATCCAGCACCTTACGTTTTTCTTTATTATTTCTCTGTCTGGTAATAAAGTTAATACAGTTTCTAGAAAGAAATACATGTGCAAAGCTTCTCTTTTACTAGCTGGACTCTTCCTATGTCAAACCAGCCATTCCCCTCTCCTCTGCCTTCTGTTTGGTTTTGATCTCTAAGTCAGCGGTTCTTCGTCTTTTTAAAAAAATCTTTAACCTCAACCGTTCCTGAGAATGAATGGGATGAAAGCTATGAAACTGCTCTGCGGAGAACGGCAAACATAGACAAAAATTTGCAGAGATTCAGTTAAAAAGAAACCCTGAGGGCCTCCCTGGTGGCGCAGCGGTTAAGTGCTGCGCTGTGGAGCTGTCGGCAGCGGCGATGCGAGTTCGACACCCAGCCAGGGAGAATCCCACATGGCGTGGCAGACCTCTCCTGCCTTGCCCGCTGCTCCCCTCAGCAGTGTGTTTCTGATCTGCCTGTTCTGCTACCCGCTCTGTCTCTGGTGAACCCTCTCGCCGCCCCACGCCTCTGGCCTGTAC